>BSBK01013594.1:5000-196599 GCA_027943335.1 Chamaecyparis obtusa | reverse complement strand
TGAAATACACCCTCTAATTTTTGAAACTCCTTGTCCACTACTCTCTACATTGCGTGCATCACTAGACCATTCGTAGCAAAAAAATACCATCTTTATCCTCTTTTCCAAGATCTCACCAAGGAAGGACTTATGTCTCTTGATGTGGTGTAACCTCATAGTTGTATCCATGCTAACAAAGCGATAAAAAATATACCAAATAAGTAACTATAAAAATCAATTCAAGGATACAATATATCCTACCTTCCCACCACTTGCAATAATTTAGCCACCTTCGACCAAATACCACCTTGACTCTCAAAATCTATGAGAGACCTACAATCCTTACAATTTTACGAAAGGAAGTCTAGAGAATAAGGTGCTACCCACCTTGCTAGAAGCTTGAATGCCTACCACTCATGCCCTTTTTGAATGTACTCATCAAATCACTCAAAGTGTGGGAGTATATCATCCACCCGCATCATAAATACTTTATACACTCATAATCATACATATAACCAATCACCCATTTTCTCACTTCCATCCTAATTATATCTAACCTCCACCTAGTGTAACACCCCATCTATACTAAAAGATAAAAGATGATACTAAAGAAGAAACCATCATAAATAAAAACACATAAAACCACAGTAATAATTTTTTTTTCTTAAAAGAACAATCTGAAACTTATAATCATAACAACCGCTTCTAAGAGCTTTATAGTTTACAATTGATTTACATCAGAGTAATAATAATACTCTTTATTCAAAGATTAAGTCTCAAACAAAATTATCCTTCTTTCCAAAAACCATTACATTCTACGAATAGATCTGATAACTAATAACCATGAAATGATCTGTTTCCCATAAAACTTAACAACTGCTATCCACTGTCCCATATTCATTGATTTATCAATCTAAAACCTGAAAACCAAAATGAACACAAACGCAAACAACAAACAGGGCTCAGTCACAATGATAAAGAAAACAAATCATCTCCAAATATCTGCAATCATAAAAGTCAGTACAAAATAACATTTATGCAGATTTAGATACAGATGTAATTGAGAACTAAATAACATAATTTCCATTCTTTTACACCAAAATCATCAAGCACTAAATTTCCTTCTAACAGAAATAAACTCGCAAAGAAAATGACAAGTAATGATCCAATAGTTCATGGGTGTCCACATAAGGACCTACGCTATGTATCCGTAAGGAACCTCATAGTAATCCATTATGTCTGATGAAAACATAATGTTTTATCTTTGTTAATTGAAACCCATAACCCTTGAATTTATAATTATCACTTAATTAAACAACTGACAGAAATTCTTTCCCATAAGGATATAGACTAGTGTCAGTCACAACTGACAGAAATTCTATCATCACAAGGTACTAGACTAGTGTCAGCCCCTAATCTACGGATCATTCTTGCATTATCTCAAAAACACTTGTTCTAGCAATCAATGAAAGCAGTGAAATGAACTACATAACACAATTTCACTAACCATCTATTTCTAATGTATCAATTTACAAAATTGAAACAGCAAACAGAAAACCATTATAAAACCATATAAAATAAACTCCATATTAACTTAACATTAAAACTGTAACTGTACAATAAAATATCCATATCAAATCCATGTTTCTATTGAATAGAAAAGAATGAACATAATCATACATCAACTGAATCAACACAACACCCATCACTTTTAACAAACATACTAGTTTATCATAACTGAATTATTAAACTAAATGGCCATACACCCTGCTCTATTAATTACAAGTTTATACCATTTATATACATGTTGGCATATGTATATGTATACACCACGGCTTGTGTATACATATACATATCCTAGCAGGTATATGTATATATGAATACATAATTATATAAGCTTGTAATTAATAGTTCAGTTTGATAGTCATAGCATCTATTATATACATGTTGGCGTATGTACATGTATACACCACGGCTGTGTATACATATACATATCCTAGCAGGTATATATATATGTTTATGTAATCATATAAGCTTGTAATTATTAGTTTAGAATGACAATTATATCATTTATTATATATCTAATTGCATAAACTGTAATTAATAGTTTCAGTCCATGAATATGCAATAGAAAACCACACTAATCTTCACAGTGCTGTCACAGAAAATAACTACCTTATTATACTACTAATCTGCCGAATACATAAAATAATGATAGAAAAATAACCGACTTCTATCTCTTAATCAAATTAATAAAGTGTTTCTTTTCTTTTCCTTACTGTCTGTACAAGATAGGAATTAATTTTTCCCATAAATCCCTTACATTTCCTAATGTTGTATCAACTGTAATACACACTGGTGTTAATTGCTAAAGATCTTAAATCTCGCAAACAAGTTTGACATAACCAAGACATCCACATTCCTCTATCGACTGATACATACAGTGACACACACTTTTTAACCAAACAACGACACCAGAAAACTAAAGGAGTTCGCCCAAAAGAAATACCTTAATCCAAACTTAAGTTGCAAGTGTTAACACAAAATACGACAGGTATCTAAAACCCTAAGAAATACCACTAATTCCCTTTTTCACAATTAAGCTTAAAAGACAACATCGATATCAACTTCGGTTTATAATAATGACAGAAGAAACCCGATATTATCTTAAAACCAAGTCTATACAAACTGTATTCATTATGATGCTACAGTACCCTAACAACAGGCACAGTGCGTGAAGATCTAAAGAAGTTTTAACAAGAACACCCATGCTGGTTTCATTCTCCATTAATATGTCGATACCCAAACCTGACTAACTCCCTTAACACTAATCCAAAGCAAGAAGACATCGACACCAAACACATAAGGATATAACCATACAACATCTACATAGCTATATTCCAAAGATCAACACAGACTTAACTAAACATTACCAACTTCATACTCTGAACAGAGATATCCCTTATTACATTATGCTCGAAACAGCATATCAAAAACAAGTGTTATATACCACCTTAAAACCAAACACTTACTAAACAGTCGCTTTGTTACCAAGCTTCTCCACTATTCACAACATATATAACTAGATCTCTTTCTAATCTATCCAAGAAAGAAAAGATTGATTCATATAACCGAACTCACAAAATAAACAAACACAAAGCCTCACACACATCAACTAGCAAACAGTGTTAACCAACATTCCCTTAATTTTCATTTGCAGAACAAGAAATGGAAACAAAGAATAAGGTAAGAGATGCCCCTGCCTAGTATTTGTATGGAGAAGATATCCAGAACCGGAATGCTAGTGCTAGCCCCTGCCTGGTGAGCTTCACAACGAATCCCAAACTCAACCTCGAAGATCCCTTATCACAGATTACCAAAAATGTCATGCAAGAGAACCCAAAATGTAGAGATAATCGTGTAAAACTTCCAACTTCCTAAATGACCATGAACAGAAGGGTTTATCTTTGCTGTGAAAACCCCTTTCATTCCAAGCCACTTATCAAGAAGGAAACAATAGTAACACGGGTCCATAACCAACTGTTTACCCAAAATGCTACAGCATAACATGGTAAAAGAAAATGGAGTCATATATAAACTGCAATTCCTTAACCAGAGCAAATGGTGGATTTCAAACTCAACAATGAATTGCCATCGACAAGTTCATTCAATGCAAACTTATCCCTTGCAGTGAACACAACTCAAAACCTGCCAAATGTCCAACATAGTACATTTCCACAACCCGAAAAATAGCTTAAACCCCACTAATACCTCAAAGCAATGCAAGTGCATTAAGTCCCTGCCGTGAGTCATGTCTTCGAGCCAGTTAATAATATGAAGACTTAGGGATAGGTTAATACATGTCTTTGCCAATAACATTAGTCATTAACTAACATAATCATCTAAGATAACAGCGCATTCCAATGTCAATTAACTAACACTAAAACACACTAACCTCCTACTAACATACACCATAGGATATACTAACTTAGTTAATTCACATAGTTTTAGTAAATGAATACCACATTATTACTAAAACATTCACTCATAGTTATATGTATAAAAATACATATATTTCAAATTCATTAATTTTGAATTCAGAATTTGATTAACGTTTAAATAATAATAGTACTCTAAATACTGTCTATACACATCAAGATACAATTAACAATAATAATGTAACCATTTCTAATTATGTCTAACATATTACTAAGGATTCCAAAACAATGAATCAATAATCAGACAATTTAACTAACCGTATAGTTTGTCCTTATTTCATAATCAAACCAATGTTCAAAATTCGGTCTAATCTAATTCTGTCATCAGAATAGGACTCATAAAGTGACAGAAATAAACATAATTCCCTGAATGTCTGACAGAATAACAAAGATAACATAATTAATCTAAATAACAAAGTTCAAAAGAACGTAGTCAGAGTTCGAACTCAAAGAAATCTAACCTAACATAACATAGAAAATAAAGCCTGGAACTGTCAGGGGCATGACTCCCTTCCCCACCAGTCTAGGCTTACTCCTGAAAGCCTATAAACAAATGAGGATGTGCAGCTCTGATAGCCCCTATATCCTTCCAAGTTGCAGAAGCTACATCATCTAGATCCCATAACACCTTTACCTGCTCCACCTTGCGTCCTCTGAGATTTAGCTCTCTTTGCTGGATGATCTGCACTGGTTCCAACATCAGTTGACCATCTACCACCTGTAAATTTTTCCAATTTAACATGTGTGCAATGTCAGGTATATATTTCCTTAAGATGGAAATGTGAAATACATCATGAATTCGTGAAAGACTGGGTGGCAAAGCAAGTCTGTAGGCAACTGGACCCACTCGTTCTAGGATCTCAAATGGTCCCACAAACCTTGGAGACAATTTTGACCCTTTACCATATTTAATAGGACTTTTCTAGGGTCTAACCCGAAGAAATACCTTATTCCCAACCTCAAATTGACGTTCAATCCTATGCAGGTCTGCATACTTTTTCTGCCTGTCCTGAGCTGTAGATAGGTGTTCTCTGATGCGCTTAACCTACTATTCTAAATCCTAAAGCATCTCAGGACCCAAAAGAATTCTATCTTCAAGATTGTCCCAGCTTAAAGGTGTTCTACAAGGTCTTCCATACAAAGCCTGGAAAGGAGCCATACCTATAGAACTATGGTAACCATTGTTGTAAGAAAATTCAACCAGATGCAAGTACTCTTCCCATCTATTTTGCCTATCCATCACATACATTCTAAGCATGTCTTCCAAAATCTGATTGACACACTCAGTCTGTCCGTCAGTTTCGGGATGATATGCTAAACTAAAGTTCAGCTGGGTACCTAATTCACGCTGCAAAGACCTCCATAGAGATGAAGTAAAAACTGAATCCCTATCAGATATGATCTTCTTAGGAATCCCATGCAGCTTAACAACCTGTTCCATATAAATCCATGCCACAGATGCAGCATTATAAGTGGATCTTATAGGAATAAAATGGGCAACCTTGGTTAACCGGTCAACAACAACCATAATGGCATCATGTCGCCTAGCTGAAAATGGTAACCCCACTATGAAATCTATGGATATGGTATCCCATTTCCATTCAGGCACGCTGTGAGATTAAAGTAAACCAGCTCGATGTTGATGCTTAGCTTTAACTCTCTGACACTCCAAGCATCTAGCCACAAAATCAGCAATATCCCTCTTCATACCTGGCCAGTAGTGATGCTGCCTAAGATCAGCATGCATCTTCTTCACACCAGGATGTGCTGAATAAGGTTCCTTATGTGCTTCAGTCATAACTAGGTTCCGAAGATCCCCGACTTCTGGCACATATATGCTGCCTCGGTAAGTCATTAATCCTTCAGTGTTGATAGAGTAACCCTCAAATCTGTTTTGTAATACACTGCCACTATCAATCACTGCCTTGACATCTAAATACCAAGGATCAATAGCCAAATTCAAAAGTATTCTCTCTTTCAAATCAATTGTGAGGTTCAAAGAAGAGAGTTCATGATGCCTTCTGCTAAGAGCATCTGCTACTTTGTTCTCTTTACCCTGAATATACTTCATTTCAAAGTCATACTCACACAAGAATTCCATCCATCTGCACTGACGTGCATTAAGATTGGGTTGCATGAACAAATACTGTAGACTTCTATGATCGGTATGAAGCTCAAAATGTTGACCAAGAAGAAAATGCCACCATTTGGTCAAAGCATGGCTCACTACTGCCAGTTCCAAATCATGAGTAGGATAATTAGTTTCATGATCCTTTAGTTTCCTGGATTCATAAGCAATGACCCTGCCGTCCTGCATCAAGACAGCCCCTAAACCATCCAATGAGGCATCGGTGCACACAACAAATTCCTTAGAAGGATCAGGTACTACTAAAATTGGTGCACTAGTCAAATGTTCCTTTATATGTTGGAATGCTTCTTCACATTTATCTGACCAAATGAATTTCTTACCCTTTCTCTGGAGAGAAGTAATGGAATGGGCTATCCTAGAAAAATTAGCCACAAACCTTCTGTAGTAGCTAGCCAGACCCATAAAACTTCATACTTCAGATACATTGGTAGGAGTTGGCCACTCTACAACTGCCCTGATCTTAGCAGAATCAACAGCTATTCCATCTCCTGTAATAATGTGACCCAAATAACTTATTTCAGTTTTGAAAAATTCACATTTTTCAGGATTGGCATATAGCTTGTTCCTGCAGAGACATTCAAAGGCTTGCCTCAAATGCTGCTCATGCTCCTCCAAGGAGTTAGAATATACCAAAATGTCATCAAGGAACACTACCAAAAACTTGTCTAAGAAAGTCCTGAATACTCCCTGCATCAAACTCATGAATACTGATGGTGCATTAGTCAACCCAAATGGCACTACCATGAATTCATAATGCCCATACCTTGTGCGAAAAGTTGTTTTATGAATGTCAGCTTCTTGAATCCTTAACTGATGGTATCCAGATTTGAGATCAATCTTGGAAAATACCTTGGCACCTTTCGCTTGATCAAACAAATCATCGATGTGAGGCAAAGGATATCTATTTTTGATAGTGGCTTTGTTCAGTTGTCTATAGTCGATACAAAGCCTCAAAGATCCATCCTTCTTCTTGATGAAGATAACAAGTGCTCCCCAAGGTGAAACACTAGGTCTAATAAGTCCCTTCTCAAGAAGTTCTTCAAGTTGAACCTTGAGTTCCACTAATTCTTGAGCGGTCATACGGTAAGGAGTCTTGGAAATTGGTTCGGTTCCTAGCAAAAGATCAATCCTAAAATCAATTTCTCTTTTAGGTGGGATTCCCAGACTCTCCGTAATAAAAAAATCTGAGAATTCCTTCAAAATTGGATGATCTAAGCTGGTGTTCCAAGCAACTGGTTCATTAAAATCATTGATAGAAATAGAAAACAATTTGCATCCCTTTCGAAAACATCTCTGAAGTTGCTTAGCAGAAATAGTTCTGACTGACATAGGCCTCTTAACACCTGTAATAAACTTGATGGTTCTATTATCATCGATGCACCTAACAGTCTTCCCTCTACAATTGATGACAGCTTGGTGTTTCTCTAACCAATCCATTCCCAGAATAATGTCATAAGAACCTAAAGGAATAACCCTAAAGTTAACTGTAGTAGTAAAAGCCTTAAATTGAACCTTACAATTTTCAGCTATAAACCCTGATTCAACCTTTGTCCCTGATGCTAACTTGACTTGCCATGCCAATTCAGCTTTACTCATAGGAATTCCACATTGCTTAACCAAATTGGAAGAAACAAAAGAGCCAGTGGCACCAGAGTCAAATAAAATAGAGATCTTCTTACCTTGGTAATTACCTCTAGCTTCAATCACAGTGTTCTGATGATCTGCTTGTTTCTGATCCACAGTAGCAAAGATGTGATGATTCCTTCCAGAATCACCAACAGTAGCCTCTGAACCTATGGCTTTAGACCTGGCCTGACTATTGCCTCGAAGGGGACAATTCCATTGCAAATGCCTCAATTGCCCACATTGCCAACACTCTGCTCCTCTCTTGGTACTTTTATCCTGTGATGAGTTCACTGGAGGTGATGCATAACTCTGTTGTACACTCTGAGTTGGTTTAAAGGACTTGGGTTGCTCAGGAACCTTGAAACTCTTGTTTGATTTGGAAAACTTTTCAAACTTCCTCTTCTAAAATTTACCACTCGATCCACTGGAAAAAGCCTTGATATTATCTTGATAAGGTTTCTGATTCTTCCAACTGCTTTGAGCTGGTGGATTCACAGATCCTTTGGCTGAAAATCCTGATTTTAATTCTGTGAGCTTGGCTTGATCAGCAGCTTCTTTCACTGTCTTAGGTTTGAAAGTTCTCACTTCTTCTCCAATTTTAGGGTTCAAACCCCTAATGAAGTGTTGTACCAAAGGCTTATCATTCTCTAACCAACCAGAATATTTCTTCAGTTGGAAAAACCTCCTCTCATACATTTCCACTGTTGAGCTGCCTTGAGAAATGCTGAAGAATTCTTCGGATCTAGTTTGCTGCCAATAATCTGACATGAATCTCTCACGGAATCTTTCTATGAAAAGCTCCCATGTAACCTGAGAGATAAGAATTCCAAGTTGTTCTAGTTCCATATTCCACCATATGGAAGCAAATGATCTTAGCTGCATTACGGTCCAATGAACCTTCACATTACCATGATAATCATGGAGAATAAAACACCTTTCAATGTTCAAGAGCCATGCTTCAGCTTCAGCACCACCCTCTATTCCATTGAAATATGGTCCTTTGAGCTTAGAAAGGTCTTTTAACTGAGTCCTGATAACAGGATCTTCTACCACTGGGACTCGTATAACATGAGCATTTGCTACACCATCTGGAACATTGTTCCTAGCTTCAATGTTATCCAACCTATCAAGAATCCGTTGGAGAACTTCAACCTGAGGTACCTCTCGATCTTCCTGATCCATTCCTATTAAAGGATCAACTTTTTCATCACCAAGTATTCCTTGGTGACCTCATCCTCTACCTCAACCACGACCATGACCACATCGTCCACCCCTACCTCTGCCTAAATCAGCATCAACTAGGTCACCACGCCTTTGAGCTCCTCGTGTGACAGGAGGCATGCTTGAAATCCTATAGAAAAGTTCAATAACATCACTAATGGAAGCATAATGATAAAACTCTTTTAAAAACCCTCAAGCCTTGAGTGTTTAAACTTGGGCTCTGATACCAACTGTAACACCCCATCTATACTAAAAGATAAAAGATGATACTAAAGAAGAAACCATCATAAATAAAAACACATAAAACCACAGTAATAATTTTTTTTTTTCTTAAAAGAACAATCTGAAACTTATAATCATAACAACCACTTCTAAGAGCTTTATAGTTTACAATCGATTTACATCAGAGTAATAATAATACTCTTTATTCAAAGATTAAGTCTCAAAAAAAATTATCCTTCTTTCCAAAAACCATTACATTCTACGAATAGATCTGATAACTAATAACCATGAAATGATCTGTTTCCCATAAAACTTAACAACTGCTATCCACTGTCCCATATTCATTGATTTATCCATCTAAAACTTGAAAACCAAAATGAACACAAATGCAAACAGAAAATAGGGCTCAGTCACAATGATAAAGAAAATGAATCATCTCCAAATATCTGCAATCATAAAAGTCAATACAAAATAACATTTATGCAGATTTAGATACAGATGTAATTGAGAACTAAATAACATAATTTCCATTCTTTTACACCAAAATCATCAAGCACTAAATTTCCTTCTAACAGAAATAAACTCGCAAAGAAAATGACAAGTAATGATCCAATAGTTCATGGGTGTCCACATAAGGACCTATGCTATGTATCCGTAAGGAACCTCGTATTAATCCATTATGTCTGATGAAAACATAATGTTTTATCTTTGTTAATTGAAACCCATAACCCTTGAATTTATAATTATCACTTAATTAAAAAACTGACAGAAATTCTTTCCCATAAGGATATAGACTAGTGTCAGTCACAACTGATAGAAATTCTATCATCACAAGGTACTAGACTAGTGTCAGCCCATCTATGGATCATTCTTGCATTATCTCAAAAATACTTGATCTAGCAATCAATGAAAGCAGTGAAATGAACTACATAACACAATTTCACTAACCATCCATTTCTAATGTATCAATTTACAAAATTGAAACAGCAAACAGAAAACCATTATAAAACCATATAAAATAAACTCCATATTAACTTAACATTAAAACTGTAACTGTACAATAAAATATCCATATCAAATCCATGTTTCTATTGAATAGAAAAGAACGAACATAATCATACATCAACTGAATCAACGCAACACCCATCACTTTTAACAAACATACTAGTTTATCATAACTGAATTATTAAACTAAATGGCCATACACCCTGCTCTATTAATTACAAGTTTATACCATTTATATACATGTTGGCGTATGTATATGTATACACCAGGGCTTGTGTATACATATACATATCCCAGCAGGTATATGTATATACGAATACATAATTATATAAGCTTGTAATTAATAGTTCAGTTTGATAGTCATAGCATCTATTATATACATGTTGGCGTATGTACATGTATACACCACGGCTGTGTATACATATACATATCCCAGCAGGTATATATATATGTTTATGTAATCATATAAGCTTGTAATTATTAGTTTAGAATGACAATTATATCATTTATTATATATCTAATTGCATAAACTGTAATTAATAGTTTAAGTCCATGAATATGCAATAGAAAACCACACTAATCTTCATAGTGCTGTCACAGAAAATAACTACCTTATTATACTACTAATCTGCCGAATACATAAAATAATGACAGAAAAATAACTGACTTCTATCTCTTCATCAAATTACCAAAGTGTTTCTTTTCTTTTCCTTACTGTCTGTACAAGATAGGAATTAATTTTTCCCATAAATCCCTTACGTTTCCTAATGTTGTATCAACTGTAATGCACACTGGTGTTAATTCCTAAAGATCTTAAAGCTCGCAAACAAGTTTGACATAACCAAGATATC
Organism: Chamaecyparis obtusa; assembly: GCA_027943335.1. NCBI lineage: Eukaryota > Viridiplantae > Streptophyta > Pinopsida > Cupressales > Cupressaceae > Chamaecyparis > Chamaecyparis obtusa. Next base: position 185,548 of record BSBK01013594.1, on the reverse strand, counting down.
CACATTCCTCTATTGACTGATACATACAGTGACACACACTTTTTAACCAAACAACGACACCAGAAAACTAAAGGAGTTCGTCCAAAAGAAATACCTTAATCCAAACTTAAGTTACAAGTGTTAACACAAAATACGACAGGTATCTAAAACCCTAAGAAATACCACTAATTCCCTTTTTCACAATTAAGCTTAAAAGACAACATCGATATCAACTTCAGTTTATAATAATGACAGAGAAACCCGATATCATCTTAAAACCATGTTCTATACAAACTGTATTCATTATGATGCTACAGTACCCTAACAATAGGCACAGTGAGTGAAGATCTAAAGAAGTTTTAACAAGAACACCCATGCTGGTTTCATTCTCCATTAATATGCCGATACCCAAACCTGACTAACTCCCTTAACACTAATCCAAAGCAAGAAGACATCGACACCAAACACACAAGGATATAACCATACAACATCTACATAGCTATATTCCAAAGATCAACACAGACTTAACTAAACATTACCAACTTCATACTCTGAATAGAGATATCCCTTATTACATCATGCTCGAAATAGCATATCAAAAACAAGTGTTATATACCACCTTAAAACCAAACACTTACTAAACAGTCGCTTTGTTACCAAGCTTCTCCACTATTCACAACATATATAACTAGATCTCTTTCTAATCTATCCAAGAAAGAAAAGATTGATTCATATAACTGAACTCACAAAATAAACAAACACAAAGCCTCACACACATCAACTAGCAAACAGTGTTAACCAACATTCCCTTAATTTTCATTTGCCGAACAAGAAATGGAAACAGAGAATAAGGTAAGAGATGCCCCTGCCTGGTATTCGTATGGAGAAGATATCCAGAATCGGAATGCTAGTGCTAGCCCCTTCGTGGTGAGCTTCACAACGAATCCCAAACTCAACCTCGAAGATCCCTTATCACAGATTACCAAAAATGCCGTGCAAGAGAACCCAAAATGCAGAGATAACCGTGTAAAACTTCCAACTTCCTAAATGACCATGAACAGAAGGGTTTATCTTTGCCATGAAAACCCCTTTCATTCCAAGCCACTTATGAAGAAGGAAACAACAGTAATACGGGTCCATAACCAACTGTTTACCCAAAATGCCGCAGCATAACATGGTAAAAAAATAAATGGAGTCATATACAAACTGCAATTCCTTAACCAGAGAAAATGGCGGATTTCAAACTCAACAATGAATTGCCATCGAAAAGTTCATTCAATGCAAACTTATCCCTTGCAGTGAACACAACTCAAAACCTGCCAAATGTCCAGCATAGTACATTTCCACAACCCGAAAAATAGCTTAAACCCCACTAATACCTCAAAGCAATGCAAGTGCATTAAATCCCTGCCGTGAGTCATGTCTTCGAGCCAATTAATAATATGAAGACTTAGGGATAGGTTAATACATGTCTTTGCCAATAACATTAGTCATTAACTAACATAATCATCTAAGATAACAGCACATTCCAGTGTCAATTAACTAACACTAAAACACACTAACCTCCTACTAACATACACCATAGGATATACTAACTTAGTTAATTCACATAGTTTTAGTAAATGAATACCACATTATTACTAAAACATTCACTCATAGTTATATGTATAAAAATACATATATTTCACATTCATTAATTTTGAATTCAGAATTTGATTAACGTTTAAATAACAATAGTACTCTAAATACTGTCTATACACATCAAGATACAGTTAACAATAATAATGTAACCATTTCTAATTGCGTCTAACATATTACTAAGGATTCCAAAACAATGAATCAATAATCAGACAATTTAACTAACCGTATAGTTTGTCCTTATTTCATAATCAAACCAATGTTCAAAATTCGGTCTAATCCAATTCTGTCATCAGAATAGGACTCATAAAGTGACAGAAATAAACATAATTCCCTGAATGTCTGACAGAATAACAGAGATAACATAATTAATCTAAATAACAAAGTTCAAAAGAACGTAGTCAGAGTTCGAACTCAAAGAAATCTAACCTAACATAACATAGAAAATAAAGCCTGGAACTGTCAGGGGCATGACACCTAGTATGTAGCTTTTCCAATTATTTCTGTTTCCATTTTTTCTTCCTATACAAAAAATCTTAACATTGTCAAAATCATTGACGAGATTGCTAATTGTTTTAGTCACTTTCCCAATTTCTAGTTTGTAGTATGATTTTGTTTGATAGAATTTATCATTATCAAGTAGTCACCTTAAAAGTCAAGATTCTAAGCCCCAATCACAAATCCACATTTTAGACTTATACAACCACTCTCAATTCTACTTTATTATTTGTGATTATCCCTACATGTTTTGGAATATCTTTTATGACTTTTTCACCATGGTCTCTCTCAATACATCCAACACCACTTAGACCCATGTTTCCCCTTGAATCACCATCAAAGTCCACTTTTACTTTCAGTTTCTCCCACTTCACACTCTCCCAAGGATTATAGGAGAGATCATCCTTTCTACCTCCATTAATATGTGGGTTTCCTTGTAGAGTGTTAGAGAACTAGTTAGCTAACTTGTTTTCCATCATCAACTTTTAAAGACATTTATGGAGGTTGATATAAAACATCATATCTCCTTGTCAAATCCAAATAGCCTTTCCAAGGTATTGCTAAGTACTAATAGAGCTCATGCACTAGAAAGACGTAGAGTAGAAAAGGAATGTTTGAGCAAGTAATAAAGTATAAATGTATACTCTCGAGGATGGAATAAAAAAATGAGCAAAAAATTATGATCACAAACTTCAATTAATTCGTATATTAATCTTCTATAGAATAATAATCAAGAATAGATTTTGAAGTAAATTGCTAATAGAAATGTATCTTTTTCTATGTACATATCACTCTCTTTATATAATCCTTAACAATTACAATCATTTTAAATCATAAAATTAAGTATTATTGTATTTTTTATACTTGTCTTTTCTTAAATAATTATTGTATATTAATTTCAACTATTATTAATCAATCAATTTAAATAAAACTATTTAAATAAATTAACAATAAACAAAACTTAGTGTCTCATAAAATTATACATAAAAGAAAAAAATATATTAAGAAAGAGTTCTCTAAGAAAATCTAAGCACTTAAAATCCTTTCTAATGCAAAATGTTAAGATATTTACTACAAGTCTCAAGTGAGGATAGATACTAATGATATAGAAATAAATAAATAAATAAATAAATAAATATATATATATATATATATATATATATATATATATATATATATATATATATATATATATATATATATATATATATATATATATATATATATATATATATATATATATATATATATATATATATAATTTTATTTTTAGATGTAGCAATTGACAATCATAGAAAAATGATGAAAAAAAAAAAAAAAAAATATAATTATAACTTTATAGAAAAATTATAGAATATAATTTAATAGTAAGAATATATGTTATAGATATTTTGATGATATTGAATTGAAATAAAGTGAAAACAATAAAAAATTATTTCTTTTATGTAGAACATCAACATCATACCTAAGAGAGAATTTTTATTTACATATGGAAAATTAGAAAATTATATTAGAAGAGTATCAAGTATTGCAATATTAATAGTACATATTCATTATATGGATTAACTTGGTTTTTTTTTTTAAAATACTGCCCATCTAAGAAAGATTTTCAAAGAAAAGTGACAGCACATCGTTTCTTTATCGGCAACGTCTTCATCTTCATTTTCTTCGGAGTGGAAGGCGTTTCATTTTACCTTACAGTCAGATGAAGCATTCCTAGCCCCACGTCTGAAAACATTTGAGGCTCGCAAACCAATATATTCGTTTTCGTTTTCGTTTAAAAGGCTGCACAAATCTTCTCAAGAGATCAAGAATCGCTTTAGCCCTAAAACCCCAATATTTTCAGATCGACTTTTCGTTTACGGTGAATAGATTGAACCAGAAGCTGTACAGAGATTAAATTCGGTTCGTATTAGTTTCAAAAGTTACTGTTTAGTAAATTTTTCTTGCATACTCTGCCGTTTTCCTTCCTATAAGATAATTTCATCAGCGATTATTATGGAGAATACCAAAAGCATTTCCGATACAAATATGGCCGATCTCGATTTTTGGCAAAGCATTTTGGAGTATTGCAGCGATTCACAATCTGCAATTCCTCCAGTCGAGGCCGATGCCAGGTTGGTATTGTTACTATTTCCTATCCTATCAGATCGTCCACTTCAATTAAAAATTCCCTTTAAAAAAACACAATTCTCTTGAATTTGCAGGAATTCGGATTTCTTCGATATTGCCGCACTCTCGGGAGAGATTAACATTGTGGATAAAGAATATGGAGTCGGATGGGATATCTCTAATTGGAGTGTTGAGTTGGAATCCTCCATTCCTGCCATTTCATTGCCAATTGAGGCAGCTGATGGCAATCCAGTTCTTCCTTCCTCTAATTTAGCAGATCTATGGTTGAATAAAAATCCGATCGATTCATCGGCTTCAATGTGTGCTGTGGATGAAAGTGAAAAGGAAATTGAAGGACAGAAACGCGATATTTCTCATCATAGAAGTTCATCTTCGATGAGTAGAATAACAGATATTACCATGACTGAGCTTTCGCATTATTTCAACATGCCGATAGCTCAAGCGGCCAAAGAATTGAACATTGGACTCACAGTTCTTAAGAAAAAGTGCAGAGAATTTGGGATCCCACGATGGCCACACAGAAAGATGAAGAGTCTGGAATGCCTTATAAATAATATTCAGGTGCGTTTGTTTGTCATTGAAATCTTGGCTATGTGAAATGCTAACATAGAATGATAATAATGATGGATTGCAGGAACTGGGTCAAAACAATGGAGGGCTGACAAATGATCAGTTGAGAGACACCGTACAAATTCTGCAGGAGCAAAGGAGGTTGATGGAAGAAATGCCAGGCATAGAAATTCCAGACAGGACGAAACGTCTGCGTCAAGCGTGTTTCAAAGCCAGTTATAAGAAACGCAGGGCGCGCATGGCAATTGAGGCACCAAAGCATGATCCGCCCAGTCTTTAGCCTGTTACTCTTCAAAACTTAAGGAGATAAGAAGTGCTCAATAGAATAAAAAAGATAAATTCTATAGAAATTTAAACTTCTCAAAGTACATATACAATAACAAGAGAAAAACCAAGAAAAAGTAAACAAATATTAAGTTAAATAAATGTACTTGTCCCAGTATGATGTGTGTACATCAAATCAATTTGTTTCAAATTAGACATGTATGAAAAGGGTGAAATTAAAATAATAATAGGATAACAAGTTTTGGATTCAGATTTTAAAGTTTGTCAATTTAAACAATTTGGAGAATAATAAACTTTTGTTATATGAAATATTTAGATTGAATATATCTATTGATTTGAGTTTGAGAATTAATTATAATTAAGATCAAAATAATAATGAGGTAATATAAAATCATATATTTCATAATGTAGATATTATTAATGTTGTATTATTTATAAATTAAATCTAAAATTTAGAATAATATCAAAAGATGGAAAAATAATATTAAATAAATTGAAAATTTTAAATTTAATTTTGAAAGAATCATAATTCATTTACTTAAAAAAGATCAAATAAAACAACCTAACAAAACAATAAACAACAGTTAAAAGAATAAAACTTTTAAGAAACCATTTCCCAAATTTGTTGTTTGAAATTTAACAACCATTGTCTTCCATTTCCTAGCAATACAGATTCATGTGTGAAAAATCCCCAGTTTGATGGCAGTGACAATATTAAAGTATGAAGTTGCTTGCTTTTTAAACTACCACGACGAGTTAATAACATATCTGCAGATTTGTAGGATGACATCACTTGTTAATGTATTAATCCTAAAGGTTATTACTTAGTTTCTACTTTGAGTTTTGTCTTTCTTCAGCAGTAGTTTTGATGGTTTTAGTTGATAGTTGAACTATTCATTGCAGGTTTCTCTATTTTTTGCATTGAATATGATATACTTTTCTCTTTTACGATTAGAAAGTTTGATTTGGGAATGGTATTTGAGAGCATGCAGACACGTGACAAAATAAAAAATGAGTAATTATTTTGAATTTATAAATTATCTATATTTTTTTAATTGTATAATGTAAACTATTATATTGATGATTTATTAAACTTGAATTTTAAAGGATATTAGGATACAATGAAAGTGCACCTATTTTAAAAGATTTGTTGTGCAATATTTGTTACTGAAGATATATTTATATGCATACAAGGGTGTATTTTATTTTTGAAAATCCCTAGATATATATTTTGAGAGATCTATATGATTCTCATTATAAATTGGAGTATGTTCAATGACAATTAAAGTTATTTAATCTCGAGTTGAATAATAGAGATGTCATGAGTTTGGCCTAAAAAAATAGACTTAGAAACCAAGATGTTGATGTTGCTAATGGGAATGTTGATATCTATCCCATAATAGTCATAAAGGCACTAATTTAAATATATTAAACTTATTTAGAATCTTTAATAAAAGTAAGAAAAACTAATATTGTTGTTACATTGTGAGTTGTCATTAGTGTCACACATATAGTTGGTGAAGGAAGAAAACAAGCCATTCGGTCAACACACTAAGTATAGTAACTCAACAGAGCACAAGACAAAATGACAAGGTAACTGAACACAGTTTTGACCAAGCACACACACCTAGCCAAATGATTACCCAGAACACCGAGTACAATTATAACCGAGCATTCATATTTACCGAGCAACAATATTTTATTGAGACATGAATGCAATATATACCAAGTAATACAAGAATGACATAGAAGGATGGAATGACACAAAAAGTAAGTCAAATGGTTTATACTGAGCTAGAAAATGGTTTACATAAATTGAGGTAAAGATTTATTGGAGATGTAACTATTAATTGGTGATGATACCTATGTAGTTATGATTTAGGTCATTCATTTATATCGAAGATCTAATATTTTCTAGATGATTCCATAACCCTAATTAGGTCAAATATTTTTTTTATATAAGAATAGTCAAGATGTTAGATAAAATGAGAGAGAGAGGAAGAGATAACACATGTGAAGTAGTCTCCTACATGAGACATCTAAAGATTAGTCAGGGTTGTGAATCTCAATATTGAACAAGTATTTAGAATTGGATCAACATCAGACTAGAGGCTACTGAGTAGTATTAAAAGGATATATCTATCAAAGAAAGGTGATATCAGTCAAAGGCTAATTAGATCTAAAATTTAGCAAAGTAAGTTGCTACATACCGATCAATTTACTGTTACTTTCTAACAATTGTGGTAGACAAATCCTCCTATAAGAGTAGACCTAACAGTCTTTTATAAATATATTAACAAAGTGCAAACTTAATAGTGTTGCTTAAATCTTCTAACAAGGTAGATCTTAACAAGTCTGAATTATTATTCCTAAAAGGGTAAGATCATCAGAAGTGATCAACATTGTAAGCCCTAACAAGAAAACTTTATTATAGTAGTAGTGAAGTTTTTTGGGTGTCATCCCCACCGTAGATTTTACCTTCTAGCAAGGGTTTCTGCAATACCAAAATACTTGTGTATTGTGTATGAAGTTTCATGAGCATTTACATGTTAGGAAGCATTTCATATTTTCAGTTATGTTATGAATGAATGGAAATGTTAACATGACAGTTAATTATTAAGATATATTATCTTAAGGATAAAGATCAAAAGGTTTATAGGGTTATTGATTCACCCCTCTCCTCTCAGTAACTCACCTTTCCATAATCCCAACAATTGGTACTAGGCTTTGTTCTCTTGTTGAAAAGTTTAATCACTAAAGAGGAAAGATCCATAGGGGTAAAAGTACAAACATGTGTCACACTTTTACAAAGGAAAAGGTCAACATCGCACAACCTATTCAACTTTAATGGCATAAATGTGGTATTTGTGTTTATAATTTGAATATGATGTAAACTATTGAAATAAGTAAAATTGAATAAAGTTTATACCTATAATATTTTAATTTTTTTTTTAACAAGAATTGACATAGTTTTTTAATTTTTGAAGTCAATTTTTCAGTTGCTGAAAAATTCTAAAAATATGAGGTCTAGTTCCTGCTAAACAACTATATACAAATAATATTTTTTTCCTCTAATTTCAAAATATATTATAGATGACATGTATAGCTAGTCCAAAAAAGAAGAAAGATTGGTTTTTGATGTATACTTTCTCTAATATAACTACTCAAAGTCAAACTTATCTAAAATCGACAGTTTTCATCTCCTATCGAATTTCCCCTATAAAATCTACACCATTCACATAAAAATTACATATTCTTGAAGAGGACTCTCTCTTCTAGTGTCAAATATAAATTTTAAACTTTTACGATATGATTTACAATTTGTTTCCTTTTTTTCAAGCAGTATCTTCTTGAATGTTAAAATACATACTTGAAGTATTTTGAAATTATAATATGGGTCAATGCACAAAGTTGGGTACCAATTTCACGAAAAAGTCTATTTCCAAAAAAAAATTCAATTAGAAATGGGCAACCAATTTTTACAAATCGGGTGCCCGTTTAAAAATCAAGGGGTCATTTCGGATCGGGCACCCAAAGTGAAACGGGCGCCCAATCTTTACAAATCAGGCGGCCGTTTCACAAATCTACTTATTTGTTTTTTTTCACTATTTTGTTTATCATTTTCACTATTTCAAAAATGGGATCACGTTTTGCAAAGCTCGAGTGCCCGTTTCAGCTTCTCCTATCGACCCCCTCTACCATTTTTCTCCTATTCAAGGTATGTACTTTTTTAAAAAAATTAATTTTTTCATAAAAAATTGTAGTTCCGAATTGTTTTTAATAAAAAAATGTAGTTTAATGTTATTTTCTAAATTATCATATAAATTTAACTATATTTTTTGTTTCAATTAGTTCTTTTTAGTTTTAATTTACTTTGTAAATTATCCTACTAAAGTAGAAAACTATTAAAACTTTTAATTTAACCCTAGGTAGTAAAAAAAAAAGTGTAAACCTAGACACAATTGAATTACAAAACCCTAAGTAAAAAACCAAAACATTGATTTAGACATGTGTAAATAAAATAACAAACCATAGGTAGAAAAATATATTTACCTAAATAAAACTAAAATAAAAATTTGTAAACCTACACACAACTCTAAAATAAGAAACTTTCTGTGTGTGTGTGTGTGTGTGTGTAAGGTAAAATATTTAAATTATTTTTTATTTTTTAATTATTTAAGTCATTCTTTGTAAGGTAAAATGTAATTTGCAGTATGTTAATTGTAAATTTTCATGTTTTTATATGTACGTAGATTAAAAATATGGATGATTTTAACATTGATGAGCTTATAGGTCAGCATGCATCGCCACCACAACCTCCACCTCCACCCCCACCTATAGAGTTGAGAGACAGTATTAGGAAAAATGTAGAGGCAATAATGAGAGATGAAAATATTATTAGGAATGATCCTTATCCATCGGCCCGGCTACTACGCCTTACAAATAGCATGCAAGGCATAGTAGATTCAGTACATACATTAGACTCCGAGCTTGATAGTTTCTAGTTATGGAGAGAGAGTATGCATGGATATTATGTTGATGACCTCTTGAATAAAGAGGTCAATAATTTAAATTTACAAAAACTAATCTATGGCAAGTTATTTTTTGAACCCTAAAACAGGTGAGGAGATACTTGGCAAGAATCCACATTATTTTATTAGATGGTGTAGACACCTTGGTATAGAGGAGCATTTTTTGGAGCGGTGATGGATGGTATTTGACCATCTACCACACGCTACTCATGATGTCCCACTTTATTTTTTGAAAAAAATTATGGGCTAAATTTGAATTGGGTAGGAAACCCAATTATTTTGACACGAGAGCATTCCAGGGGGTTCGTTAGGGCATGCCATAGGAAAGGCTAGGGGCCAAATTGAGTGATAGAACTTTAAATCATGTGTTCAATGATCCCCTTGTTCCTCTTCCTTCTCATGTAGTTCCGGCACCTATCCATCATCGAGCAGTGTTGTTATCTCTCATTTCAATGAGTTCCCTTACAGGCAATTTGTTATAGCACTTGACCTAAGTGAGGGCTGCCCCCAGCATATCACATGTTTGCATGAGATGTGGGGATATATGTACGGGTCCATAGACTGATCCTAATGCTGACCATGTTTCCCATGGTGGAAATGTTAATGATGATGGTGGCACACATGGTAATGTTGGAGATGATATCACACCATATATTGATTTTATCAATACAGACGATGATCATCTCGCAGAGGTAAATTTAATTATAATTTATATAGTACAATATTAAATTTCATATTTATACAATTATGAAGCATAAAATGTGGATTTTTTGGTGAACAAAGGAGGGTTGACCCTCCATCATTCATTAGCCATCATCATATGACTTCCACACCTCGACATCTCGATGCCCCATTCACGATATGGACTTCGATCTTGATACAGTTAAATTTTAAACAAAATAAACTTTAATTGATAATGTGTTTGACATATTTTGTGATTTTTCAGGGTCTCTCATGTAACACTAAGATTGGAAGTCCTTCATTCTCTGCCCCACCAGTCGTCGAGAGTAAATAACATATACCTATAGTATGTTTTTCATTGATTAATTTTAAGTGTTTATATCTTACTAATTTATGTACAACTTTTATTCACACTTATTTTTTTGCAATTGTAGGATTTTGGATTGTGTCATGTTGCATAATCACATTTACATCATGACTCATTAGTGATATTAGCTACATGTCACACACAGGTAATGTACATACTTTTATTCCATAAATTTATAGTCAAGTTATATATAATTTATAATTTCTGTATATGTATTGTAAGTTGTATTCATGCTTTATATATGTTGTTCAGGTCAACACCACCATGAGCCATGGCATGGCTATAAGATTAAACCGAATGCAGCCATCGACTGATGAAGGGTGCTCCCCTTAATTGCTCCCCTTAATACCACAAACACATAACAGAAACAAAGAAACAACAACAATATGCAAAAATAGAAAATTGGCTTCTTATTATCTCCACAAATGTGGAATTACAAACTTTCAGAATTACAATATGCAAAACCACATGGGCATTCCTTACAATATTGTGTAGGACAAAGCCTCAAATCAATACCCAGATCTACTACCCAGAACTATTCTGAAATGCCTAAGACAATTTTCCACCGCCTGGGAAGGTTCCAGAATTTAGCTAATAAGGCCGACCAAACTTAGAATTATTTTATTTTACATTTTATTACATCATAGTCGGCTCAAGATAACCTTTGAAACCCGAACAAAAATTTTGAAGAAAATTATTTTCTGCCATTTCAGGTGGACCAACTTCCGAAGACCATAAGTCATCACCAGTTGACCCGATCGGCTATTATAACCCCATTTTGGAAATGCCACGAAGCACTCTACAGGCTTGATGGGCGCAAGCGCCGGTCACCCAAATTTTTGACCTCATCCGGGGCCTCTAAAGCCTTCAAAACTGAGTTCAAAGTTTCTATACCCTGCTGCAATACCGAAAATCTTCAATATCTTCCAATATACACTTGATCTGGCAATGAAACTTTACTGGCAGACTTATATGACCAAAATGAACCTCCAAGAAAGAAATTAGATCATTCTGAGAACATACAAAAATTACCAAAAATAGTAACTTTCCATAAATAGCAGCTCTGCACAAAATAGCCCTTATTGAATACAAAAACAAAATATTTTTGGGTGATGCAGGATTGCTCTTACACCGAGGATGCTCCTGCATCAGACACCCAAGGTAATTTGAGAAGTGACCCTGTCACGACTCAGGTGTGCAGAGGAAAACCAAGACGGCTAACCTCCTCCTTTGTCAGCCATGATGAATCTTCAACAGGTCGTCCTTTCCACTTGACCAGATATTCTACATATATCTTGTTCCTTGTGCTTCTGCCAACATGACTGTCCAATATATCTTCAATCTCCTTAGTGTCTGAACTAGTTGCTGGAATACTCCATTGTGCTGCTGTGATCTCATCTTCAACACCTCCTTCATGATACTCTGTCAGATCTAAAATGTTAAACACTGGTAAAATATTTAGCTCAGTAGGCAATTCTACCTCATATGCATTTCCTGAAACATGTTTCTTCAGTATCCTACATGGTCCAAACTTCTTCATTTTCAGCTTGTTATATGTACCAACTGGAAACCGCTCCTTCCACAAATGAACCATGACTTCATCACCAACCTAAAATTTCTTATGCCTCCTTTTCTCATCTGCCTTAGCCTTATACTACGCATTCATCTTGGTAATATGCTTCCTCACCTCCCCATAGATGTTCTTCAAGTGTTCTGTAAAATCCTCAGCTTCAGCACTACTTATTTCTCCTTTATCTATCTTCCTCCAGATGCATTTCTTGGACTACTTCCATATACAATCTGGAATGGTGATTTACCAGTGCTCCTGTTGACAGAATTATTGTATGCAAATTCTGCCTGTGGTAAAATCAAATCCCATCCCGTTGGCTTATCTCCAACCAAACATCTCAGCAAATTTCCCAAACTCCTATTCACCACCTCTGTCTGTCCATCAGTCTGTGGATGATGTGATGAAATGAACTTCAAATCTGTCTTCAACTTCTTCCACAATGTACGCCAGAAATATCCAACAAACTTAGTGTCCTGATCTGAAACTATGGTCTTTGGCAAACCATGAAGTCTCACTACTTTGAAAAAAAATTGTGCTACATGAACAGCATCATTAGTCTTCTTGCAGGGAATGAAATGTGCCATCTTTGAAAATCTGTCAACAACCACAAAAATTGAATCATGCCCCCGCTGAGTCCTCGGTAAACCAAGAACAAAGTCCATGTTGATATCCTCCCAAGGCTTCTCTAGTACAGGTAATGGCTGATACAATCTTGTATTCTACTTCACTCCTTTCACCATCTGACATACTCTGCAACTCTGTACAAACTTCTTCACATCTTGCTGCAACTGCGGCCAATAATAATTCTCACTAACCAAACCAACGATTTTATCACGACCAAAATGTCCAGCCAATCCTCCACTATGCTTCTCCTTGATGAGATTCTCCCTCATAGAACTTCGTGGAATGCACAACTGACTCCCTCTGAATAGCATATCATCCTGGATGATGAAATCCAACCATTTCGTCCTGTCTAGAGTAACAGGTTTTGTACAAGCTTTCCAAGCTTCACCAAAATCAGGATCCTCTGGATACAAATTCTTGAGTTCTTTGAACCCAACCACTTCAATCTGCATTTCTGTCAGCAATAGTTGCCTTCTGCTAAGAGCATCTGCAACCCTATTAGACTTTCCACTCCTATGTTTCAAAACAAATGTATAACTCTGCAAAAACTCAACCCATTTCAAATGCCTCTGATTCAACTTTCCTTGACTATTCAAATATTGCAAAGCTTGATGATCAGTATACAAAACAAACTCCTTAGGAAGTAGATAATGTCTCCACTTCTTTAATGCCTGAACTATAGCATAAAATTCCTGATCATAAACAGAATACTTCCTCTTGGCATCATTTAATTTCTCACTAAAATACGCAACAGGTTTACCTTCTTGGCTCATAACAGCTCCTATTGCAGTACCACTAGCATCACAATCTACTTGAAACACCTTATTAAAATTTGGAAGTGCTAAAACAGGTTGTTCTGTAACTTTTTGTTTCAATAATTGAAAACTCTTTTCTGTCCCATTAGTCCACTTAAACTCTTTTCTATCCCCTCTCATTGTTTCAGTCAAGGGTCCACAAATATTGCTAAAATTTCGGATAAACTTTCTGTAAAAGCTAGCCAAACCATGAAAAAATCTTACCTCAGTAGCACTCCTTGGAGTAGGCCATTCAAGGATAGCCTGTACCTTCTCTGGGTCCATTTTTAGACCTTCTGCTGAAACTACAAATCCCAAATACACTAACTCTTTCTTCACAAAACTGCACTTCTTCAAATTAATCAATAATTTCTCTTCTCTCAGCTTCTAAAATACCATACGAATATGCATCATATGCTCCTCCAATGTCTTACTAAAGATCAAAATATCATCTAGGTAAACAATGAAAAACTTACCCAGAAATTCTTTCAGAACCTCGTTCATGAGCCGCATGAAAGTGCTCAGTGCATTGGTTAGCCCAAAAGGCATGACTAACCACTCATACAGTCCTTCCTTTGTCTTGAAGGCAGTCTTCCATTCATCTCCTTCTTTGATCCGAATCTGATGATATCCACTTTTTAGATCTATCTTTGAAAAATACACAGCTCCACTCAAACAGTCCATAATATCATCCATTCGTGGCAATGGAAACCTATACTTGATTGTGATCTTGTTTATTGCCCTAGAATCTGTACACATCCTCCATTCTCCATTCTTCTTTGGTGCTAATACCGCTGGTATAGCACAGGGACTCAGACTCTCACGGATCAATCCTTTCTATAACAACTCATGTACTTGTCTGTTCAACTCTTCACTTTCTGCAGGTGTCATTCTGTGTGCTGCCTTGTTCGGCAAACTCGCTCTTGGGATCAAGTCCATCTGATGGCTGATCTTCCTGACTGGTGGTAATCCATCAGGCACGTTATTGGATACAATATCCTGAAACTCATTCAACAAATCTACAACTTCTACAGGAACATCTTCTACTTCCTCTTTACCAGCTTTTGGAATTAAAACAAAACATACATGCTCATGCCTCATACCATCTAGGAAATTTCTTCCATCAACAAAAGTTATCCTTGCAGTACCACATACCTTTTCTTCAGTCTCCTTAAATGGTTTTAGCTTATGTCACACTCCATCCTTTGTCAGGGAATAGGTATTCGCATGACCATCATGTACATCACATCTGTCAAACTGCCATGGTCTACCCAACAACATATGACATGCATCCATAGATATGATATCACACAATACCTCATCTTGGTATCCGCCGATCTTGAACTTTACCAGGCACTGTTCACTGACCATGACTTTGTGGTCATCCTGCACCCAGGCAATCCGATATGGATGTGGGTGTTTCTATCTCTTGAGCTTCAACTTTGTCACCATCTCTTCTGACACCAAATTGTCAATGCTTCCACTATCGATAATCACATCACAACATTTACCCTCACACTTGCATCTAGTGCGAAACAGGCTCCTTCTTTGTTCAGGTTCATTCTCACCACTCAGCAAGACTCTTCTATTAATTAGCATTTCTCCTCTTTTAGTATCTTCAAAATTTGATGATCTAGCATCTTCATCGACATGCGCAACTCTAGCCTGGCCTTCATTTCTCCTATCTGTTCTTCCTTGGCACTGAGGACATTCAAA
Organism: Chamaecyparis obtusa; assembly: GCA_027943335.1. Classification (NCBI taxonomy): domain Eukaryota; kingdom Viridiplantae; phylum Streptophyta; class Pinopsida; order Cupressales; family Cupressaceae; genus Chamaecyparis; species Chamaecyparis obtusa. The sequence continues at coordinate 170,161 of BSBK01013594.1, read as the reverse complement.
TGCCCTGTGACCTTCTTCTCCATAGTGAAAACATGTTCCACGGAAGCCACCTCTTCCAGATCTTTGTCCTCTTCCTCTTCCTCTTTGATCTCTATTATTCTGATCCTGGAAGCGATTGAAATTATTTCCTCACTGATTCTGACTGCTACTGGCCTCATCCTTCTTTTTCGAATCTTCATTTCGGCCACCATATGACCGTCCACCAGATCGTCCACCGCGACCTCTTCCGTTTTGTCTGCTCTCAAACTTCTTGTTCAGCTTTTCCTCTACTTTTAGGGCAAACTGGTATGCCTCTTCAATACTATTCATTCGAACTAGATTCAGCTCCTCCTGAATGCTTGGCCTTAACCCATTAAGGTATCGGGCAACTTTCTCCTTATCAGCTTCTGCATGGCCTGTTCTGATGAGAAGTCAATAGAACTCTTCTGTATACTCCTGAACAGATCTTCCTGCTTGCTTCAAACTCTGCATTTTCTTCAGTAGGTCAAGCTCATCATCAACAGGAATGAACTGTCACTTCAATTTATCCACCATCTGATCCCATCTCGTGATTTTCTCCTTTCCCCTTCTATTTCGCTCCAACTGAATCTCTTGCCACCATATCTTCGCATGACCTTTCAGTCTGGCCTTCGCAAATTTGACCCTATCAGGATCCTCAACATCTTCATACTCAAAATATTCTTCACATTCATTGATCCAGTCGATCAATTCCTCTGGGTTAAGATTTCCAAAAAATTTAGGAACCTCAATCTTAGGTCTTTTCCCAATCTTGGAAATTGCCCCAAAAAGTCTTTCTTCCTCGTGGTTCACAATTTCAACTTCTCCTTCTTGATATTCTTCTTCGGCTTCATCCTCGCTTTCATCTCTGGCATTAAGATTCATTCCTCTATGAATCTCTTCTTGCAATGCTCGCACTTGTCTCTGCAGCTCTCTAACCTCAGGTGTCACAGCACCAGCTCTTTCGTCACGTTCTCTTCGTGGAGGCATTTTTGCGATGCGCGTTGAAACCCTAACCATGGTCCTGGTGCAAACTTCCTCACAATCGGTGATCTGTTTACACACTCAAGAACTCCCACTTTGATACCACTTGATGAAGGGTGCTCCCCTTAATTGCTCCCCTTAATACCACAAACACATAACAGAAACAAAGAAACAACAACAATATGCAAAAATAGAAAATTGGCTTCTTATTATCTCCATAAATGTGGAATTACAAACTTTCAGAATTACAATATGCAAAACCACATGGGCATTCCTTACAATATTGTGTAGGACAAAGCCTCAAATCAATACCCAGATCTACTACCCAGAACTATTCTAAACTGCCTAAGACAATAATACAGCCTTCCTTATATAGGCAATTTTCCACCGCCTGGGAAGGTTCCAGAATTTAGCCAATAAGGCCGACCAAACTTAGAATTATTTTATTTTACATTTTATTACATCATAGTCGGCTCAAGATAACCTTTGAAACCCGAACAGAAATTTTGAAGAAAATTATTTTCTGCCATTTCAAGTGGACCAACTTCCGAAGACCATAAGTCATCACCAGTTGACCCGATCGGCTATTATAACCCCATTTTAGAAATGCCACGAAGCGCTCTACAGGCTTGACCGGCGCAAGCGCTCGTCACCCAAATTTTTGACCTCATCCGGGGCCTCTAAAGCCTTCAAAACTGAGTTCAAAGTTTCTATACCCTGCTGCCAATACAGAAAATCTTCAATATCTTCCAATATACACTTGATCTGGCAATGAAACTTTACTGGCAGACTTATATGAACAAAATGAACCTCCAAGAAAGAAATCAGATCATTCTGAGCACATACAAAAATTACCAAAAATAGTAACTTTCCATAAATAGCAGCTCTGCATAGAATAGCCCTTATTGAATACAAAAACAAAATATTTTTGGGTGATGCAGGATTGCTCTTACACCCAGGATGCTCCTGCATCATCGACACTATCCTTGGAGGTCATGATTAAAAGTAATTTTTCAATGTCCATTGTCTATCTAGATCTTTTACACATAATTATTAAAAAAAATTCTTTTTGTTTTTATAAGACTTGGTTACATCCACTTTTGATGTAGCTTAAAGAGGACCTTCATGTCCCATTGAGGACATTACCGAGCATGGATGCATGGAAAAATATTAAATGTTCAAATTTATATTAATTATTTTTTAAGTGAAAATTTTAATGGTCTTTTGATGAGAACTTTTAAAAATTTATAGGAGGATGAGGGTACTCAAGACCAGCCACAACATGTTGGTGCATCACAATCCTCTTCACGTGGAGTGAAGAGGGTTGCAAATCAGCTAGATGACTAGAGTTAGATTATAGTATTCACATACATTATTTTCACTTTTTATATGATGGACATTTTATGATGGCATGTGTTATACATATATCTTATCGACCTACTTGTTATAATGTTATTTGGACGTATTTTATGATGACTTCTTGTGATATTATTTATACTTGTTCTTAGAGTAGGACTTGTATTACATACTACTCCACTTGTTATCATATATTGTTCTTGGACTTGTTTTTAGAGTAGGACTTTGTTTTGTGATTGTATATATCATGAGTTGATATGATGGACATTATAATACATATTATTCTAGAACTTGTTATGTTATTTATCTTATTCATGGACTTTTAATCCCATTTCATAATTTTTTCAAATAGTGGTTTGAATGTAGATATATGAGCCTATGTAATATGATCAATTTTAATATCAATTGAAATTAAATATCAATATCCTTAAAAAACCATGTATCTAACAATGAGATTTATTAATTCATGTGTAATTGAGAAGAACAATATATAGATAGATTACAAGTAATATGAACACTTTGATTAACTATAAAAAAAACCATCTATCTAATAATGAGATCTAATACATGTAATTTACAAGAACAATATTGATGTTACACTTGTAATATTGACTTTGATAATTAAGTATTAAAAAACATCTATAGATAGTTCAATGAGATCTATTAATTCATGTAATTGATAAGAACAATATCAATGTTACAAGTAATTTATTGACTTTGATTAAATATTAAAAACTATCTATCTAACTATGAGATCTATTAATTTGAATAATGAATATGGATGCACAAATAAATCTATCATAATCTATTAAGTGAACATAATCTAACCAATGTGCATAGTTTAATATCTAGAACAAAATTAGGTGAATACAACTATGAATTTAACTTAAATATTTAAAACAAATTTGGGTGAATAAAAGTGAGTTCATTAAATTTTTACAAAACCAAAATTGGATGAATACAAGTGTGAATTGTAATGCATAAATAGCTCATGTCTATGTTCTTCTAGACATCCTGCATCATACAAATAAATGTTGAAATGTTATAATTTATAGATGTATTTAAATGTAAAGTTCATTTAAAGTCAATTTTAATTTATTTCAAATATATATCTCTAAATTATAAATTATATGACACTTGAAAGAAGACATAAGTATTTATATAGAAAAACATATAAAAATAAGATGAATTGAACAAAAAATTACATGTATAAATTTGATTCAACTTAATGTACCATCAACATCCTCTCTTTTCTGTAATGCATCTATGACTGCCTCATGCTCTTCCATTGAAAGTGTCCATAATATTTTATTAGAAATTCTCCCTTTCTATCTTTCCAATTTGATATTTGTTTCCACTACTAAATGGGAATAGTGCATAATATTTTTTTTGATTGGTAGTCTTCAAAAGCTGGTAAACCATTCCTTTTTGTTAGGTATTTGCATATCCATGTACCAACTACCATAGTAGACCCAATTGGATACTGAAAATCATCATCATCTACTTGATGACATATCAAATTTTTCTTAGGTTCTACACATCGAGTTAACCAATACTCTATCTGCTCTTCATTATCCTTAGGTGCAACAACAACATACACATGTCCTGCAAAACAAAATTAAGTACATGAACAAATAAAACTTGTTTAAAGGTTTATAATTAAAATATAACAATAAATTGAATTAAATTACCAGGTTGTATGAGGTCTGAAACACGATCATAATCTTTTGATGCACAGGCATGATCTAGGTCTTCATTTATTATATCATCTTCATCTTCTGTCTCACTAGGTGTTAAGGATTTTTGTTTCCATTCTTTAACCCATTCTGTATTCTCGCATTCTTCCCATTCACCTAAAACACAAAATTGACAAAAATGTGCAAGCTCTGTAGTCCTTATAGTCCAAGAGTTAGAATTAGAACTCCTAAATGAATTCCATTTAGCTAATCCATTGATTGCATTACAATCATATCTTGAAAGGATATTTTTCTCTTCAACTAGCCAGAAAAAAATGTCTGATTGTAGAGTTTTGACTTTCTCCTATAGACAAACTTGTTTTACACCATTCAAAAATTGCACGTGCATCTTTAAATTTTGATTTTTCCTAAAATTTGAGTTGATGTCTACAAAGGGCTCTCTTAACACATGCACCAGCACCATCATGTTCTCCCTTCCTGTGTCCAGCTTCAAAAAAACTTTAGCTTTGTTTGATATTTATTTTTTAATGTGTCCCGCTCAACCAATAAAACATGTTAGCATTCTTGAATTGCCATGTGCAATTATCTGACCATATTAGATGTTGTGTTATATAAATTTCTCTCTCCCTTAAATTTTCATAAAAAGGTCTTAAAGAAAATACTGGATAAACTCTAGAATGAGTATAACTTATTATCACTCATATTGAAATGGTACTCTCTCAATATTTTTTGATCCTCTTCAGTACTATCAGGGCATGCCTATAGACAATATGAACAAAAATTGTTACTTGTACTTGTATATAGTCAAATGTGGACCTCTAATCCAACTACACACGCAACATGGTCATTACTCAAATGATTGAATTACAAGAGAGAGTATGAATTACTCAATCTAAAATCCATCGTGAAGCGACCTGTTGCCTCCTATGTAAATGGGGTGTTTAATTACTCTCAAATTGGAGAGCCAACAACCATAAGAGCGGTTCTACAATGGAGGATTTTCAAAATCTATAATGATAAGAAAAAACTAAAATTAAAGTAGAATGAGTGAAATTTAATCTAAGATGCTTTGAAAGAAATATGACATTAATCTAGATAGCTTGAAAGGAAAATATGAAGTGCAAATTATTCTAAAGAACTTGGAAAAGAAATTAGATTAAGCTATGAGAAAATAAACCAAACTAAGTATCATAAAAATGCAATATTAAACTAAATGAAGATTATACTAAAATGCAATAAAAGCTTGGAATTAATGAACTTGACACACAAAAATACTATAGTTTAATTACTCTCAAAAATTGCCTTTTCTTGAATGAAGAAATGAGGCTCATTAAATAGACAAGCCCAGGAAGAGAATGAAGGGGTTCTTGATTTGAAACTCTTGACCCTTCATTCCCATTTGAGACAAAAATGAATAAATTACTTAATTAAAAGAATGGAAATTGCCACACAGGGTGACCTTTCGAATATTATGAATTATTAATTCAAAAATGAGTGTCCATTCAAATAACAAGTAATTATTAATTCCTTTTCATGTATATTAGCCAAATTGGGTGGGTTTAATTTAATTCCAAGTACTTAGGACTTTATGATTACATTAATTTATCATAGGGGTAATTTAGCTAATAAAAGTTGAAGACTTTAGGAATTAATTTTAATATTTGATTAATGCAATTTAGGGTCTTTACAATTGACATCAAGTCAAATTAAGTCAGGTAGGAGAGAGAAAATTGCCTAGGAAACTAAGACTTTGGAGATGTAAAATTGATGAAAATGCACCCAAATTAATTGAATTTATTAGGTGCCAATTTTAGGGTATTACATTTTCCCCTCTTTGAATTGATGTGCGAACAACACATTGATTCAAATAATAGCTTGAGGTGACTGATGAAAAGAAATTCAGAAGTCTAGATTAGGTTGCCAAGACACTGAATAGATCAAAACATGATTTTACGAAGTCTAAGTTATTTTGTGAAGACAACGGTCTTGAGAGAAGATGAGAATTGGGGTTAGGTTTCCCCAATGCCCAGAATGAGATTCAAATGAAAACTTAGGACTGTCTCCAGAATCAGGGTTAGATTGCCCTAATACGAAGCTTAGCCCTCTGAGACCTAGGTTAGATTGCCCAGATAATAGTTTAAGAGAATTTCGAGAGCCATCTTCAGAATGAAGCTTGAATCCAAAGAATTAGGATTAGATTTCCCTAATACCTAAAAGATTTTGAGAACCATCTCCAGAATGAAGCTGGATTCCTCGAGGATTCGAGTTAGATTGCATAGATACCTAAGAGATAGATGACCAGAGAGCAAGACGCGAGGCACCGAGATGCCCCTGGCAATGAGAATTGATGATTTAGATCAGACTGATTCAAGAATTGATTTGACAAGATTCAAATGATGCAATCATCTTACCCCCTCAGGAGTGAAATTGAAAGATGGCATATGAGGGATGATTGACAATAAGAGGTTGCGGAGCAGAATCAAATAGACTAAATTTGAGAAGCTACAGAAGAAAATCAGAACAAAGCACAGGTCCTGTTGACCAAGTTTGACCATAGTTGACCATGGTTAACTAGAGTTGACTTTGATGAAAAGAGAAAAGATCTTGAAAACATGATGCAAAGATGAGGGTCTGACAGGAAGATGATGCCAGAAGGCTGACTGCACAAGCGTCTGATCCCAAAGGGTCGCAAAATTTAAAACATGATTTTGAGCTATCTAGAGATGTCAGATTTCAATTTCGATCCCAAAAATGGATTCAGAGCAGTCGATTTAGCCAAGGGTGCAATTTTTGTGCAAAATGGAGCACTTTTGAAAATTAGGTCAAAAGCTATATAAGGCCCAGAGGGGTCATTTTCAATTCATTATTCACCTTTGTCTTCTTGTGATTTTGAGATCTGAGAGAGAAATGGAGGGTCTTTTTCTGCATACATATCAATTTGAGTGCTCCTGACAACACACCTGGCCACCGGAGTATGACGCACCTATAAGTAGTCGATAAACCTCCCTGCATTTTTATTTGTATCAATTTTTAGGTCCATTTAGGATGATCTAGCATATATTTAGGACATGTTATTCCAATCTCGTGCAAGGAAGTAGTTTCCTCATGTTGGCCTAGGTCTCCACTTGCACAAGGGAGTAGTTTCCTCGCACCAGTTAGGTCTTCTTCATGCGGGCTCTGTCTGGAAGCTCGTGTAAGCTGAAAGCTGGTCCCATGCGAGATTGTAGTGGTTTGCGTAAGGTCAAGTCCTGTCTCGTGTGAGGAAACAATTTCCTTGAACAAAAAATTGCTGCAGAGTTTGAAGTCTTTTGGTCAAAATTTGTCAAATTTACGTAAAATCAGCCAAGTAGAGTGTCATAGAGTCATGTCTAGGATAGATATCTTGTTGCATTTGTTGTTGTTGTGTTGAAAACCATCATGTTGAGATACTAATCCAATGTCATTGCTTGCTTTGCAGGTTGAATTCCCTAACGTTGCCTTTAGGATGCACCATCTTGTGATTACCACCCTAGTGCAGAGACTGATAGATGCAGAGCGTGCTCACATTGAGGGACTCAGTTTGGGATTCTTGTGTGATTTACCCGACATTCGGGTAAATCATGATCTTCTTGGTGCATTGATAGAGTGTTTCCATTTTGAGATGAACACTTTTCACTTTTCGATGGGGGAGATGACGGTGACTCTTGAGGATGTATATAGGATTTTGCAGATACTAGTCCATGGTGCTCAAGTAGAGTACGAGACATAGCCACGGTAGGGTATAGTAGCCTTGAGGATGATCTTTAGGGATGATCTAGTGATGGGCCAGGCCATCTCCTAGGATGATTTGATCAGTAGGCATGGTGGCTCTCATCCATTTGCCATTGTTCTTGCTATGTTTCTGAGCTATTACCTTGTTCCAGATTGAGGTCAACATGGTCTAGAGTGCGGCTGGGGCACGATGCCGTGAAGGATGTTGGAGAGGCCAGCCATCAGGTTCAGATGGGGTGAGTGCATGCTAGCCCACATGTATCATGATATGCATGAGATAGTATATCACAACACAAGGATGATGGTGGTAGGTGTCTTTGTTTTACAAATATGGGCCTGGGAGCATCTCCCCATTTGCAGGCTTATTTTTCATGACACACAGTAGTAGCTTGAGCCTTATATTTATAGGTATCCAGGTCTGATGACCCAGCCTCTACTGGGTAAGATAGAGCAGTGGAGAGGATAGTTGTATGACATGGCAGTTGTAGTCTAGAGACCTTGGGTGGCTACTAAGCCATGGGATGATGCTCAAAGAGAGCTCTCACATATGTTTGTATCATGTCCACTAATTGGACGGAGTGTTACCACTATAGAGAGATTCCTTGTTACATGCATTTTGTGCTAGTTTGGTAGGTAGCAGGACATATCACAGGAGTACTGCCACTATGCCCACTTCTCTGATGAGGAAAAGGGGTGGCATGCTAGATTAGATCCAGGGTGATGTGTGATAGAGGCACACATTCTAGCAGTATGATGGAATTATATGGTGGGTGTCACCAATGTAGGGGTGACACCTGCATACAGGGATCAGTTGATTGCACGTCCACATCCAAGATTCATAGATCCTGTTGGCATGGGAGCATAGCAGCAGCCTGCACAATAATAGTAGGTACTAGATTAGTAGCCATCAGCCTAGCAACCACCAGCCTAGTAGCGACCAGGCTAGCAGCCACCAATTCAGTAGCCTGCACAGTAGGGACAACAACAACAGAGAGTGTTGAGACCCCAAGCAGAATAGATTAGCATCCCTCCTAGGACGATGGGCTCAGATGTAGGAGCTAGGAGTAGTGGGGCCCAACAAAGGTCCACCAGGTAGTGGATAGGTGATATGTCATAGCAGGCACCACCAAATGATGATACTGATATGCCTAACATTCTGATAGGAGCAGGTACATCATAGTTGCAGGAGGCTCTCAGGAAGAGGTGTCAGTGTGTATGATAGGTCCAACAAGAGTGTGATGACTACCACACTTGGGTCATCAGGGAGGAGACCCAGGTAGCTAACAGGGATGCAAAGATCAGGTAGCTATAGGAGGAGATAGCACAATCACAGATTGAGACTAGATATGAGGCTGCCTAGGCAACTTATTACTATGCAGCTTATTGCGAGGTCATTCCAGATCTGTCGAAGTAGTTACCACCCTTTACTGATTATGCTGGAGCTCTATAGGAACCTCCACCAGCACCCCCATAGGCACCACCATAGGCCCCACCATAGCAGGCACTACAGGTACCACAGGTGCCCCCTCAGTAGGCACCTCCACAGCGGCTGATGCCCCTTCCCTAGAGACCATTGCCACCACCTCCTCCAGGTGGTGCAGGACCTAGTTAGCACACTTGATATACTTGTACATTGTAGCCCATTTTTGATACTGTGCTCGAGTAGCACCTTCTCTTTTGTACATGACATTGTTTGGATATATATATATATATATATATATATATATATATATATATATATATATATATATATATATATATATATATATATATATATATATATATATATATATATATATATATATATATATATATATATATATATATATATATATATATATATATATATATATATATATATATATATGAGATCGAGAGTTTGATATCATTGTACTTGTTCTTATATTTCTTTCATATTGATGTTTATGAGATGTGTTGGATAGAAATGTATGAAATGCACATGCTTCCTTTTATTTTTATGATAATGGAATGTGAAATGTAGTTATAGATGGATAGAATGTATGCATATGTGCAATGTATGATTTGAGTTATGCTTATAATGGATGCACATGTATATGTAGATGCAAATGAAATTATGAATGTAAATGGAAATGAAATGAAAATGCAATGGATATGTAATGTATATGGTACTAATCATCTCATGTAGGATTGTCACAATATATGACAGGTACTAATAAAAAAGATTACATTCCAAACATCAAGAGTGAGGATCAGACACTTGTGCAGCCAAGATGGAACCGGGACAAAAGTTGAGAACCTTCGATGAACAGAAAGCAATCAAGAGAGTAACAAGATATCATCTCAAATGAAAGCTTAGCATGCAAATGCAAGCCTAGAATGAAAATGCAAGCCCTAGGACTTGGTTGTTTGACTCACCATATTTACCATCATCAAGTTCGTTTAAGCACGGGATGATCACAAGATGTCATACAATCCTCACTAACATTACAATTATGAGAATGTGAATATGACATAAGTCTTAGATTTTTCAGAATGAGGTGTAAGCATTAAGGCACAAGAAGCCAGAATGACTTGAACACCTATTCCTTTTGATTTAGAAAGTTAACATAAGCATCAAAGAAAAATTGCTAGAATGACCTGAATGTTGCTTGTGAACAAAAACACCAGACACATGAGAGTTCCTTCTTTTGCTAAAGAGTGATCGTAGTGACCCTTATGTTCACTTAGTAGGACGGGCGTTAGCAATTTTACTTGTACCAGAAAGAAGTCACTCAAAATAGACAAGGAGAAGAACAAACCTCACCAAAGCATCCATATAAAAGGAGTTGAGGTACACATGGCCATCCAATACAAGATTAAGGCTCTTACAGATGGATGCCCCTCTTATATGAATTCATTGGATCATTGGAACTAAACCAGCAAACCGAAAGCAAAGGAAAGATCATGCCCCCAGTCTTCACGTTTCTTAGTCAAGAAAGATGTCTTAGATTCACTCAAGGAGAAATGATAAAGAAAACAAACAAACAAGCAAAGGAAAAGCTTAGCATGCTTCAAATGAACACAAAATTAGTTTTCAGTTTACATTTTTGTTTGAGTGGATTGAAGTCGAATCAGAAGCATACAACATTCTAAGTCTCAATGGGATAGCAATAACAGGAAGATGCAGTGAGAACCACTGGTGATTGTTGCGAGAGATGAAGTCTCAAGAAGATATCGAAGTCTGACCAAGTATCAGTAGGAAAACGTAGTGAGAACCATTTGTGACCAATACAAAGAAGATTCTCAAAAGAGAGAATAAAACATGAGCGAAACATCAGCAGGTAGACGTAGTGAGAACCACCGGTGACTGATGTAAGGAAGAGATCCCAAAAGAGAGAGGTTTGAATGAAAGCTAAGTATCAGTAGGAAGGTACAGGTAGAACCATTGGCCACCGATACACAAGAGATCCTCAAGGAGAGAAATCTCAAAAGCAGCTAGGCATCAGCAGGAAGACACAACGGGAATCGCTAGTGACTCATGCATGAAAAAAACTTTTGAAAGTGATAGGACAATGCCCCCTAGACCAGGAAGATTCCCCCAAGTGTGAACCGGTTCCAATCCATGAAGATTCGAGGAAAATATTGAAGACAACTGAAGGCAAGAGCATGAGCTAGCAAACTAAAGCAGGAAATGAACTAAAAGTAGGAAACAAACTAAAGCAGGAAAGTGGGAAAGTGAACTAAAGTGGGAAACTAAAAGCCAAGCGATACTAAGATGAGATTTAGCTTCAGGAAACAAGAGGCACCTATTTACCAAGTTTTCACCATCTTGGTAGAGATTCTATTTTTGCTACCATGACGCATGTTTACCAGGTTTTCCTCAATGGCACATTTTCTTCTTTTTCAATTTTTTTTGTACTTTTCTCTTTTTTTAAAATTTTTTTTAAATTTTTGAATATTTCTTTTTTTTTTGTATTTTTGAATTTTTCACTTTTCTGTAGTTTTTCAATTTTTAATTTTTTTATTATTATTATCAAGGCGCCTATTTACTAGGTTTTCACCAAGATAATAGATACATCAAAGCACTTGTTAACCAGGTTTTCACTAAGATGATCATTTTTTCAGGACATTTTATAATTTTTAGGATTTTTGCAATATATCATTTTTTTTGGATTTTTGCAGGACCAATAAATATGTACATGAGCACATGAGCAATGTCTTAGTTGTATAATTTCTTCAAGTGAAGAGCGTTGATAGGCTCTTTGAGCTGTTCTCCTTTAGTAGTGGAGAGTCGATAAGCGCCAGACCCAAATGCTACAGTAATGACATATAGACCAAGCCAGTTTGGTTCAAATTTCCCTTTTTGGACTTGCTACTGCTAATTCTTGGGGTTCTCCCTTAGGACAAGATCACCCACTTGGAATTTTCTTTGTCTGACTTTCTTATTGTAAGCTTTAGACATCCTCTTTTGGTATGCTCTTAGATGATCGAACGCCACCTTCCGACGTTCATCAAGTAACTCAAGCTCTTGAAGCTGGGATATTCTATTTTCTTCATTAGTGATGAGGCCCCTCAAAGAGATTCAAAATGTCAGAATCTCGACCTCAATAGGTAATACTACCTCTACTCCATAAACCAAGGTGAAGGGAGTGGCCCCCTTTGGTGTCCAGATACTTGTTCTGTAGGCCCACAAAGCCAGATTAATCTCGAGATGCCAATCTCTACCAGATTTATGAATTTTTAGGTGCAAGATTTTTAGAATTGTCTTATTAGAAGCCTCTTCTTGTCCATTACCCTGAGGATAATAGATAGATGACCAATGTTGAATAATTCTGAATTTAGTGCATAAGTCTATTAGGTCCTTATTTTTGGATTGTCCCCCATTGTTAGTGATACTAGATGAGGGTATACCATATTTGCAAATGATATAGTTTAGTATGAACATAGCAATGGTCTTTCCATTAGCTACAGATAGAGGCACTGCCTCAACCCACTTGGTAAAGTAATCAGTAGCTGTGATGATGAACTTGTGCCCTCTTGAAGAGGAAGGATATATTTGACCGACCAAGTCGAAGGCCCATTGCTGAAATGGCCAAAAAATGATGAGAGGACTAAGCTCATTATTAGGAGCATGAATCAGATTCCCATGAAATTGGCATTGCTTACAAGTCTTGGTATATTGAATAGCTTCTTTTTCCATATCCGGCCAGTAATAACCAGCTCTAATAAGTTTCTAGGCTAACATCAGACCACTAGAATGAGACCCATAGATACCTTTGTGTACCTTAGCTAGTGCATGTTTGGACTGATTGGGTTCTAAGCACCTAAGGAGAGTACCATCTAGACCCCATCTATACAAGTCATTTGCTATGAGGACATACCGTGAAGCAGTACAAATTATGTGATGCTTTTCATTTTGGGTATAGTTGTCTGGAATGATCTGGTCATGAAGGTAGGAAAAGATATAGTGGTAGCAGGATGAATCATGTCCAATGACTAAACAGATCATCCAGGATTTAGGAATATCATAGGCAGGGTAGTGTAATGCCTCCACTAGGAATTTGTGTTTGAAGTCATTTTACGACATTTGTAACATTGAGGCAAGAGTGGCCATAGCATTAGCTGCTTTATTGTCTGCCCTTGGAATCTGCTGGAAAGAAATGTGTGAAAAGTATTGTTTGAGATCATCCACCATTATTTTGTAAGGTATTAACTTGTCATCTTTTGTTTGGTAGACATCATTGACTTGGTTGATGATTAACTGAGAGTCTCCAAATACCTTGAGCTCATCCACATGCCATTCAAGGGCTATCTTCATTCCATTAATGAGAGCTTCATATTCAGCTATGTTGTTTGTGTAGGGAAACAAAATTTTATAATCTTTTGGAAATGAGTATCTTTGAGGTGTAACAAATAGAATGCCTGCACTGGATCCTTGCTGAGTGAATGACCCATCAAAGAACATGCTCCAAGATTGGTGTGTGAGAAGCATGATAGATTCATCTGGGAATTCAATACTCAAAGGCTGGTGATCTTTCAAAGGAGCTTCCACTAGCTGATCAATGATTTCTTGTCTCTTAATAGCTTTTCTTTCCACATACTCAATGTCAAATTCACTAAGTATCATCACCCATTTCACTAATCTACCCGTGAGGGCATCTTTTCTTAGTAGGTACTTTAGTGGATCAATTTTTACAATAAGCCTTGTGGTGTGAGCTAGCATATAATGCCACAACTTTTGAGAAGAGAATACCACTGCTAAACAAGCCTTCTCAATGACACAATAATTCATTTCATAGGAAACCAATGTTCTGCTGATATAGTATATGGCTCTTTCTTTGTTGTTCTCATCTTCTTGAGCTAGGAGAGCACCCAAAGATGTGTTTGTTGCTAACATGTACAGTATAAGTGGCTTCCCATGAATAGGAGTCATCAAAATTGGTGGATTAGCAAGATATTGTTTTATTTGGTTGATTCCTTTCTCACATTCCTCATTCCATTCATAGGTCACATTCTTATGCAAAGTTTTAGTAAATGGTTGTGACTTGTCAGCCAACTATGAAATGAAGCGCCAGATAGATTGTAGCCTTCCCTATAATCCTCTCATTTGACTGATATTCTTGGGTGGAGGCATGTCCATAATAGCTTGCACCTTTTCAGGATCAACTTTTATGCCTTTAGCTGAAATGATATAACCTAAGAGTTTCCCAAAAGTAACACCGAAAGCACATTTATTTGGATTAAGCCTAAGACTAAATTGTTCCATGTGGTCAAGGATGGGACCCAAATATATGAGATGAGTTCTTCTTTGCATGCTTTTGGCTAAAGTATCATCCACATAATCCTCCATCATTTTATTTATCATATCATGGAAAATAGTAGTAACAGCTCTCTAATATGTTGCTCCAACATTCTTAAGCCCAAAAGGCATGACATTCCAGCAAAAGGTTCCCCAAGCACATGTAGAAGTGGTCTTTTCTTGATCTTCTGGTGCAATTTTTATTTGATTATAGCTAGAAAAGCCATCCATCAAGGAATACATCTCATATCCTGCTGTCATATCAATATTAGGCAGCGGAAGTCATCTTTTGGACATGGCTTATTTAGATCTTTGAAATCTATAGATACACAAATGGATTTATCATGTTTAGTGACTAGAAAAATTTTTGAAATCCATTCTTCATAATCAATAGTTCTTATGAAACCAGCCTTAAGAAGCTTTTCTAGTTCTACTTTGACCAAAAGTGCTACGTGTGGATGCATCTTTCATAGCTTCTGTTTAACAGGTTTGATACCTAGTGCAATGGACAAATGGTGCATGATTAGATTGGTGTCTAATCTAGGCATGTCAGAGTAGGTCCATGCAAATTTTATTTTCTTGCTCTGAAAAAAGCTCATGAACTCTTCTTTTTCTTCAGCAGACAATGATTGTGCTAAATGAATAATCTGTGGAGCAGCCTCTATACCCAAATTTACCAGTTGTGTCGGCTCAATCAATACTGATGACATCTCTTGAAAGTAGCTCAGAAGCATATCAATTATCTCATCCTCAGAGAGGTTTTCACCCTCAGATACGTCTTTTATTTTTACTATTTTTGGCTCTAATACTACCACAAAGTGGTTTTCACCATCAGAGCATCTATTTTTTCTTCTTTTAATTTTCTGACTGAGATACTTGATATCCACCTTTGTCATGTTGACACTACTTTTGCTAGTGGAGGACATCACAGGTTCAATAGCATGGAGGTAACAGGCTAGATCATAATCATTCTAGAATATTAGGACTTCATTGGATTCAAAAGGGGAGTTCCAGTTTATCAGATCGGGATGGTGGAGTGAAAGGGAAGTAGTGATTGGTTCAACTGCATTCATGGTATAACCCTCAAAAGCGCTGATGAGCAATTCAAGACCTAGAGTGATCTCATCCAAAGGAGTGTTTGAATCCCTATAAGACCTTACATTAGAAGTAGAGGACATGTTAACATTAGTGGTGTCTAATTCATGCGGCCTAGCACTAGACCCTTCACATACTTCGAGGAGTCTTTCATACACGTGAACAATATCTATGTCTACATCATAAGTAGCATCAGACAAAGAGTCAAACTCATATTCATGTGAGTCAGTACTTGATGTGGGAATTTCATTAGCAACATCATCAGACTCATTATTATCCCTTGTGGCATTAATTGCTTGTTGAAGTTGTTCTTGTTCAAAATAATTTTGAAAATGTGGTGGCCTATATCATTCACCTTGAAAATTAGGATCATCATTTAGTGTTTCTTTCCATTCCTCATATGTGAATTGGTACACTGAAGAAGTTTTATCGGAATCATTATCAGTATCAGTACCTGTCTCTACCATATGAACAAGTATGATAGGCTCATTAGGTTCGACAAAGAGTGCCGCAAGATCCAGAGGAATAGGATATGGAAATGTATCTTCATCAGAGCTGGCCTCTAGATTCACTTCTGGAGTAGCATCTTCAATTTCTTGTTTAGGTTTAGATTCAGGCTCAAGAGCTGACACAAATTTCTTGGTCCCCAAATGAAAGGGAGTCTTTTTAAAGCCTAAGCCACTAGTATCTTTTATGCAACATCCTGTAGCTTCAATGGGTTTTAGTAAGCCATTATCATTCTTTCCTATAGGACCACTCCCCTTATAACTGAAGCACTTCATGATCTTGAAGGCCTCACTGTATGGTTCTTGCTCTAAATCTGGAGGTGGAGTAGTTGTTTTAGCTATTTCTTTTCCTTTATAGATCCAAGCTCTGATAGCTCTCTCTTCATCCTCATCTTCTAAAGACATAGAGGCCCTTACAAAGGTACCATCATAAACTATTTGTGAAGGAGCATTAGAAAGTTTATTTTCCTCAGAAGGTCTCCCATAAGAGTGTGGAGACAGAGGTAGAGTAGCCAGTGATATCATAGGTTCCATTTGGTATTCTCCCATGCCCATATCCTTAAGTCTCAAAGTTTTTTCCATTTCTTTCAACTTAGCATCATAAAACTCAATAGATTCTCTATTTTCCAGAACAAAGCTATCTATGGATTGTGCAAAAGTGTTGCAAGAGAAATTGGTATTAGCAGGCACAGTGACTTTCGGCCCATGGAATGGAAACTTAATGCATTGATGGTACATGGATGGAACAACCTGCATCTCATGAATCCAAGGCCTACCCAACAAGATATTGTAGGCAAGAGGAATATCGAGCACTTGGAAAGTAACATCTTTCTCAATAGGACCTACGCAGATAGGTAGCACAACTAAGCCTTGGGACTTGCATTCTTCCTCATCATAAGCTTTGATGGTAATCTTTTTGTGAGGGTCTATACAATTTTCATCATAACCTAGCTGAGTGAGTAGTTTAGTGGAACAAATATTAAGACCAGCACCATTGTGTATGAGCACTCGGCGGACACGCTTAGGACCTATCATGACCTCTATATGAAAGGGAGTGTTATGTAGGTGACTCAAAGAGTGATCATCTTCTTCGGAGAAGGATAGATTGTGAGGTGAAGTCAAATGACCCACCATAGATTGGAACCAGTTAAGATCAAGATCCTTGGGAACATTTGCCTCAGCAAGGGCCTTATCCAAAATATGCCTATGAGTAGGTGAGATCTTCAACAACTCAAAAATGGTAATCTGAGCATTGGTTCACTGGAGTTGATCTAAGATGCTATAACTAGTCGAGCTAGCTGTAGGAACAGATTTCATGTTTTTGTTGGTGGGGCCAACAATAGTCTTATCTACAATTTTCTTCGGAGGGGATGTGGAAGTATCGGATCTCTTATCCATAGTTTTCTTTGGAGCGGATGTGGAAGCATCAGGACCTTTCAAAACAACTCTTCCTCACGATCGAGTGACAACATTAGCATAGTCTTGAGATTGTTCAGATTCAGATGAATGAGATGCAAAACTACACAAGATAAAAGGAGTCTTAGATTTGGGAGCTTCACCACTCCCTTTAGAAGTGATCACATCACAATACTCTATCTCGATAGGTTTGATCATACCAATAACATTGTCATTATTAGTGTACATGTAATTGACTTTAGCATTGGTATTCTTGGTGTTTGAAGACTCACCCTTCTCATGAGGAGGGAAGGGATCCTTAAAAGCTTGATGGTTTGAATTCTTATTATGGTTCTCCACAAGGATGTCACCATTGTCAATGAGAGCTTGAACTTTATGCTTTAGTTGGAGACAAGTAGAAGTCTTATGACCAATGTTCTAGTGATAGTCACAGTAAGAATTATCATTCCACTAATGAGGTCATGGTTGTGGGTCATAAGTACACTTTTCCAAAGGATTAAGAACCTAATTCTCTATAAGATTTTTATAGACCACATCAAGAGGCTCTCCCAAAGAGGTGAAATCACACTTGGGTCAAGAGGCCCAAGGTTTGTTCCTAGCAAATCTTGAAGTTTGTTGACTATCTGTTGTGGTCTTTTTGACAACCTTAGCCACTTGTATACTGGAAGTAAGATTAAAAGTAGGCTTTGAAGGCTTCGCAGTAACATTATCCACCACTCCATCATTTACTACATCTCTATTCTTATTGACAGTCTTTCCTTTATCCTTGTTTGTGGAGAATCCTTGTTTATTGTCCTTATTCAAAGTTAATTCTCTCTTCTTCATCATAAAGGCCTCTATTCACACTACTTGTTTGATCATACTATCAAAAGTAAGAGGACCTTGCAATTGCACTTGGTATCTGAAGTCTGGGACAAGATTCTCCAAGAAAATGTTGAGTCTCTCAAACTC
This sequence comes from Chamaecyparis obtusa, assembly GCA_027943335.1. Taxonomy (NCBI): domain Eukaryota; kingdom Viridiplantae; phylum Streptophyta; class Pinopsida; order Cupressales; family Cupressaceae; genus Chamaecyparis; species Chamaecyparis obtusa. The sequence continues at coordinate 151,649 of BSBK01013594.1, read as the reverse complement.
TGGTGGCTTGTGAGGACACTTCGTACATAATTCTCTCCACCTTTGGAGAAATGTTAGGAAAGATTCTCCCTATCACTGTTTTAAGTTGCAAAGATCCCAGATGTTGAATATTATGTGAGTAGTGCTAGAGAAAAAGATTAGCCATTTTGTCAAAATTTTTAATGCTAGTGGGCAATCTAGAGAACCATTCCATAGCTGGTCTACCCAAACTATGAGGAAATAAGTGCATAAGATATGTTTGATCGTGCATGAATTCCATAGACAATGTGCCAAACTCCCTTAAGTGATCTTGGGGATTAGTTACACCCAAGTATTTTTCATATTTAGGGAGTTCCACACCTCTGGGAAAAGGTGGCATATGAAGATTTCTGTCAAAAGGGAAAGGAAAAATACTTTCCATCGTAAATTGTTGAGTGGGTTTGTCTCTATTCCTCGCAAGTTGACTAATCTGATCTTGCATTTCTCAGACCATCTTTTGCAACTTTGTGGTCTCAATTTCTTCTTCCTTAGCTACGAGTGTTTCAACTTGATAGTCTTGGGGTAACTTGGCCCCTTGTTTAGCTAGGTCAAGGAAGTACTTTTCTTTCTCCTCTAGGAGAAGGATCTCCATGATTTTAATAAGACCCTTATTAGCTTTGGTAGTGTCTATATCTTGTTGAGTTATCACTTCATTTTCATTCCCAAGAATCTCATAAATACTCAGAATCTGATCTTGTTGCTGATCATCTTGGTTTTGATTGAATGGAGGAGGATGATAGAAATAGGCGGGTTTTCGATCACCTTGAGCTTTTCTTTGAGATTGATCATCATTGTGGGACTAATTTTGGTCATGTTGAGATTGACCATGAGGTTTCTCATTCCAAGGTTGAGCATGACATGGGTCATTAGAGGATTGACCATGATATTAATTATTTTGAGATTGATCAAAGGTTTGACTATACTTGCCCAGTTGGAAGTCAAATGGATCTCCCATCTTGTTGTAGACTTGTGCAGTACATGAATTCTTAGTAAAATGATATGTTCAATGCCGAAAGGGCACATCCACGGTAACCTTTGGTGAGTGAAAAAGATCAAAAGATTTAACAAATTTAGGTGAGAAGATATTGTCAATAGTATCACTAGGTTCAATGATAGAACTATTCTCAGTAGGATCAACAAGTATGATAATATGATTAGTCCGAGGAAGAGGTCTTCCAAAATTGTGAAACAGTGAGTTCTCTTGCAAGAATGAGTTATCTTGCTCTTAAAATGGGAAACCAGGTTGCACTTCAAATGTGTTAAAACACTCTTGAAACACTGGAGGTGATGGTTGAGATGGACTATCTTTCAAAGTATTCAGTGAGGAAATTGAGGATTATAAATGGTATGAATAGTCTATGAGTTATTCTACCTTGATTAGGATTATAAATGGGATAAGTCTTGCCACTTCTAGTCATGATAGTCATAGATGAAGATGAAATGAGAGAAGACTCAGGATAATGCTAGACTCGATCTCTAAGAACAACGTAGAGAAGATAGAGGCTAGAACAGCCAAGATGCGAGATGGACCTAGTATGAATCATCAAAAGAGGTGGCTAGAACAACCGAGATAAGACTATCGCAACACAAGATACAAAAAGCATAAAGAGATAAGGTAAACCAATGAGAGATGACACTCGTCAAAGAAAAGATCGATCGATTCCTAACTCAAAACAACTAGTTTCTGATAGTGAATGATAGGAAAATAGAAAAATAGACCTCAGACAAAAAGCATATTAGATAAAAAGTCAAAAAATCAATGGAAAATAGGTCTCTATTTGTGAAAACTGGGCTACAGTCTCATGCGAGAGAGTACTAGGCCACGTGAGAGAACACAAACCTTCGCATGAGAGAAAAAAGTCTCACGTGAGAAAGTGCTCTGAAGAGTGAAACTTCGCACGGTAAAAGTGCAAAATCTGACAATCTGACATAGTTTTCGAGGTTAAAGTTGAATTTTGATGTACAACCTGAATTGATGTCTGATAGAAAATTGAGTTTCCTGATAGGTTTGAAGAATAGTTTAATCAAAAATCTCATTTTGGGATTTCAAGCATTCGTTTAAAGACACAAAGGTTCAAATCAAGTAGTTGTGATACAAGAAGTAGTCGTTAATAGACCTATCAAGGACAAAGCAACTTGATAGCATCAGGGGAGTATTTGTTTGATAATGATTGGACAATGTTTAAGACTCGATAAAAAACACATAGATTAGTCCTACAAAAAAATGGTGAGAAGACAAAACCTTTGCCCCATTGCTTATGCACACACCCCCTAGAGGGCGCCTGTGTTTTTGGTGTTTCCAAGGAATAAATAGTGTACATTCAAAGGTTACCCTTGTAGTAGGGGTTGGTGTCACAACCACCTTCAAGCATCCAGGTGTATGCCTATGATGGGAATCTACAGGAGAGATTCTTCCCCCTCCCTGTGCAAAGATTATGACTCCTTTCGAAGGTGAACCAGGTAGGCCACTAGCTAAGGAAATTTTTTAATATGATTTCATTCATGCTAACCTTTGGTGCCCCTGATATAGGGTTGAGGCCTCGCAGCCACACCAACACCCGAAAGTCATACACCCCCGTAAAAATGGCCAGGAGCGGCACCACTCAGTATAATAGATGAAGCCTTCTCAAGATGATAGTCAAAGTCTTGAGAAGGAAGGTAACATGGTTTTGGAGTCTTTAGACTCAACAAAATGTTATTTATTAGAGTGAGGTGGAATCACAGGAGAAAGGTGCGTACTCACTTGGGTTGTTCCCAGAGGTTCAACTTCTGGTAGGCCCTCTAAAGGTGACACAACTTGGCTTAGATCCGAGGGTTTGATTTTTTGTTTCTCTCAAAGAGAGAAGAGCATACTTCTCTACCTCATCACTTCACCCAAACACATCAAGAAGATTCATCACTGAGTTAGCTTCACTCCACCACATCTACAAGCTTTTGGGTTTCTATTTCTCTCAAAGAGAGAAGAGCATAATCCCTTGGCAAATAGAAGCGTAAAGATTCACTACCTTTCTCCGCTTCCCTAAGAATTTGTCATATTAGTAAGATCACTAGGATTTTGGGTTCATTCATGGTCATCACCTCCATGTAATGAAGAGCCAAATTCCCTACTCACTATCAAAATCCTCAAGAAATTTTAACAGAGCCCTATTTAGACTATGTGAATGAAAGCAAGAAATAAACACAACATTTTAGCAAGTCTTCGACTATCGTTTTGGAAACAAACCATTAGCATGTTTTATGTTCTTGGTCAAATGTCCTACAAAAAATTGTTATGCTATGAAAATAACAGAGAAATAATAAACAACAGCAAACAAGAAACTGTCAGAAATCTGAAACAAGAAAGATAGAAACTAAAAATTTTAAACCACTGTATCCAAATCTCGCGTGAGGAAGTACTCCACAACACGCAAGAAAGTATAGGGCATCATGCGAGGATGCATCAGCTCACATGAGAGAGTGCTAGAGGGAGTGAAACTTCATGCGACACACTCTAGATTCTCGTGCGAGAATCTATACATAGACAGTACAGACGCATGTCAGAGCTTAAATTTCTTGTCAGAAAAAAATGAGAATGAGGCCAGAAATTGATCTTTCTGCCCCACGGTGGGCGCCAAAATGTATATAGTCGAATGTAGACCTCTAATCCAACTACACATGTAACATGGTCATTACTCACATGATCGAATTACAAGAGAGAGTATGAATTACTCAATCTAAAATCCATCGTGAAGTGACCTATTACCTGCTATGTAGACGGGGTGTTTAATTACTCTCAGATTGGAGAGCCAAAAACCATAAGACCAATTCTACAATGGAGGATTTTCAAAAGCTATAATGATAAGCAAAAACTAAAATTAAACTACAATGAGTGCAATTTAATCTAAGATGCTTTGAAAGAAATATGACATTAATCTAGATAGCTTGGAAGGAAAATATGAAGTGTAGATTATTCTAAAGAATTTGGAAATGAAATTAGATTAAGCTATGAGAAAATAAGCCAAACTAAGTATCATGAAAATGCAATATTAAACTAAATGAAGATTATACTAAAATGCAATAAAAGCTTAGAATTAATAAAATTGAGACACAAAAATACTATAGTTTAATTACTCTCAAAAATTGCCTTTTTTGAATGAAGAAATGAGGCTCATTAAATAGACAAGCCTACCAAGAGAATGAAGGGGTTCTTGATTTGAAACTCTTGACCCTTCATTCCCATTTGAGACAAAAATGAATAAATTAATTAAAAGAATGGAAATTGCCACATAGGGTGACCTTTCGAATATTATGAATTATTAATTAAAAAATGAGTGTCCATTCAAATAACAAGTAATTATTAATTCATTTTCATGTATATTAGCCAAATGGGGTGGGTTTAATTTAATTCCAAGTACTTAGGACTTTAGGATTAAATCAATTTATCATAGGGGTAATTTAGCTAATAAAAGTTGAAGACTTTAGGAATTAATTTTAATATTTGATTAATGCAATTTAGGGTCTTTGCAATTGACATCAAGTCAAATTAAGTCAGGTAGCAAAGATAAAATTGCCTAGGAACCTAGGACTTTGGAGATGTAAAATTGATGAAAATGCACCAAAATTAATTGAATTTATTAGGTGCCAATTTTAGGGTATTGTAGTACTGAATTATAATATTGTGGTTGGATATCATCTTGTGGTGCAAGTGTGTAGTTCTCTACAAAGTCAATGATTGAAAGTATACTACCGATTAGACATGTATTCTTGCATATGAGAAATTGTCCATCAAGCCATCTAGAATTTTGAGAGTGTTTCACATATTTAGGTATGACCATACTCTTGAATTCATTCATAAAAGCATGAACAATAAGATTTTTAGTTATTTGATCACACCATTTTCCAATGTTTCCATCCTTCAATGGACATTCAACAGTTTTAAATATTTGTACATCAACTAGTTGTTTTCCAAAACCAATTGAAATATTTTCATGCAAACATTCATCTTATAATGTAAGATTACCACATACACCAGAAACACATGCATTCAAAAGTTAAAATTGCTCGTTAGGTGCGTTACAAAACAAACTTGATATAAACTCCTTTGGAGTTTGAGGTTGTATATTTATGCTACATTCCTATAAGATTTCATTATTATGCATAGTAGGACATATAGATTGAAAAATATCTTAATGATAATGAAATTGAACATGACTTTTGCAACAATAGGTGATTCTTTCTTTGTTAATCCTTACATACCATGGGTTAAATTTTTCAAAAGATCTTTGACTAATACTAATAGTTAACACCTTATCATCCACAAATATTTTATACAATTTAGTTTGAGTCATATCCAAAAGGTATTTTGGACATGGATCACAAAATTTTCAACTGACTCTTAATTTAATAATATCTCTGGCATTAGGGGATACTCTTGTATTATCGTGTCAAAATTATTCAATCAATATTTTGACTTCACCAGTAAGTTTCATGTCAAACCTCGGGAGTCTGTCACTGAAGGTCCATAAATGGTTTTCCAGACCACTTTCAAAGTTAACTCTTCTCTTTATAGCTCTTGTTAATTTTTTATGATGAATATTAAGATATCCACTTATGTTTTAAATCATTCTTTTATCAGTAGCAGTTTTATGTACTAAAGTTGTTATTGCTTGTCGTACCGTATTACTATCTTTAGAATGACTTTTCTTTCCAATTGTGTCAAGGCACTAGAAATAGTTGATACAACTTGTTTTAGAGACCCATCCTTCATCTTGGATTTCACATAAATGCTTAACCTCTTCACCAATTTTCATATTTTAGACATTTTAATTAATTGTAACATAAATTGACATTGAAACCCAAATTTCTTATTATAAAAAATTGTCTAAATAATCTAGTCGTGTATGTCCTAATCCGTCTCCATGAAACCAAACCACATAGATTGTCTAGAACATGATTTTTTATTTTAAATTGTTCATTTATTTCATTATCATTCAAAGGAGTTTCTTTCTCAATCGGTGTTTCTATGTCTACATCCACATTGTTGAGTTCAATTTGAATTGGTGTTTGATTTTTAGTTTCAATTAGGGTTTGACTTTCAGTTCTTTTATCATTATGATTAACATTATTAATTTGTGGAATTTGATGTGCAATTACATTTGTTACTCTATTTTCAGGAATAAAATTTAAATCATTTAAATTGTAACCTACTTCAAGAAATTGATAAACTTCTTTATCAAAATAAGTTACATTTTGTTGCGAAGACATACCTGTATCCAATATAGGATTAGAAGATGCACCTAAATTTTCTTATTCAACCTCTGCATCCATTATGGTGTCTTCATTGTCCTCCTCTTCTGAAACAATTATTGAACTCGATGCTCCAATATTATTTAGTTTTTGAAGTCTTTCTCTTCTTTCCCATTGTCATTTTTCCTCCTCTCTATTTGCTGCAACCTCCTCAGTTGTCAGAACCTTCCTTAGGGGTCAATGCACAAAGTTGGGTATCTATTCTGTGGAAGTCTTGTAAAAATGAAAGATGTTTCTTGAAAGCGGCACCCATTTTCAAAAAATGGGAGCACATTTTCAAAAATAGGAGCCCATTTTAGGTTTGAGCACTCAATCCTAAATTAAAAAAATAGGCACCCATTTTTTTTTCAAAACGGGTGTCCATTTCTATAATTTTTTTTTAGAATTAAAAATGCATTTTAACACTTTGATTTTTTTTTAAAAAAATGGGCACTCATTTTTTGAATTTAAATAATGGGTGCCTGTTTCTTAAGACATGAGTGTGAAGCACACATCTTCCTTGGATTTTGTTCCAAAATATATTTGGTTTAGGCTTGGTAGAACCAAGCCTATGCCTTGACCTCCAAAAATTTGGTTAAGGCACTGGAATGTCAAATTTATGCCTTGTAATTTTTTGAGGGCCTTCCTGATCGTATCTTTTTTCGAAACAAAAACCTATTATTGTTCTCACTGTTTTGATTTCACAAATATAAATTTCATAGTGATGTGATTATTTTTACTATTTTTGCATTATTTATTAGTTCAAAGTGGTACCTAAACATAAAATAGTGAGGTTCACTAAAAATTTAATAACTTTTTTGTTTTTAGGTCTTTTGGAAAATAAATTATATGACATCAATCTAGATACAATTCTCTTGAAGATAAAAAAAAAAAAAAAGAATTTTGAAAAAATATGAAATTCTCATCAAATTATGGTGGTTGTACACTAGAGGTTTTAAAAATGTGTTTTATAGTCAATAAAAAATTAATAAGAAAAATATATTCAATTAAAAAATAAGGAAAAATATGCTCATCAATATTCTGTGTCTTAGGTATATTTCCCCAGAAGGATTTGCAAAAATTTATTTATTTAAGTCAAAATATGGTGGTCATACAGGGCCATGGTATGGTCCTAAAACAAGCATTTTGAAAATATGGTTTTTAAACATTCCTACTAAAAATCAATCTATACCATGTGGGTATTTAAATAAATTACATATTTGAAAATTAGAGTCCGAGAGATGCATTTTCTATTACTAAATGTTTTTGAGATTCAATCTCTAAGTGCCTCAAATTTAGACATCAATTGATAGGAAATTTGAAAAAAGGGAATACACTTCTAGTTTTTGCCCAAAAGTGGGACTGAACTTCTTGCAGCCACCCTTATCCTCTATGTACATTGGTTTGATCCCATTTTTTGTACCAAGATTTGAGTTAAAATGATTCTTTTCATTTCAAATCCAAAACAAGACAAAAAAGAGAATGTTGATCAAAACATTCTATTTGCCTGGTACGGATCAGTAAAAACAATGATTGTAAACTTGTCAATCATTAAGATCAGACCTGCAGTCCTATTTTTTGGCTATAATGGCTCTTTAAAAAATGGGCACCCATTATTTAAATGAAACGGGTACCCATTTTTAAATTTTAAAAAACAGTTGCATGTTTTTTTAATTTAAAAAAATGGGTGCCCATTATGTAAAACTATGAGCAGGAACCATACCTGTTGGCTTGGTTTTTGCTTCAGGACAGACTTGGTGGGACCAAGCCTATGCTTGGGCCTACAAAAGTATGGCTAAGGCATTACAGTATAAAATTTATGTCTTGCCATAATTTTTTAGACACCTTCCCGAATGAATTTTTTGATAAAACAAAAAGCCATTTTAGCTCTTATTGTGCAAATTATAAAAATATAAATTTTATAGTGATATGATAAATTTTAATATTTTTATAATATTTACTAAGCCAACATGGTACCTAAACTTGAAATACTAAGGTTAACTAAAATTTTAATAACTTTTTTAATTTTATGTTTCTTGCTAAATGAGTTATATGACATCAATCTACATACAATTTCCTTCAAATTATAAAGCAATATTGAAAAAGGTGAAGTTATCATCAAGTTATGGTGGTCGTACATCAGAGGTTTCAAAAATTTATGTTATAGTCATTTAAAAATTAATAAAACAAAATATTCAATAAAAAAAGATAAAAGATTCTCATCAATCTTTAGTGTTTTAGGTACCTTTTCCCAAAAGGACTCACAAAAATATATTTATTTACTTTAAAAAAGGGTGGTCGTACATGTGTGAGGTGTGGGCCTGAAATAGGCATTTTGAAAAAATGGTTTTTAAACATGTCTACTGAAATTTAATTTATACCATGTCGGTATTGAAATAAATTACATATTTGAAAAGTAGACTCCGAGCACCAAATTTTATATTATTGATTTTTTTCAAGATTCAATCTTTAAGTGCCTCAAATTTTGACATCAATTGACAATTTTTTTGAAAAATAGAGAAAACACTTTCTCTTTTTGCCCAAAAGTGGGACTCAACTGTAGATCTCTATAATTTTGTTGACTATTAGTGTCTTACACTTAGTCATATATCTAGGCAATAATGGTCGGTCATCACTGTGACCGAGTCATTCTGTAAAGGCCGAGTTTTGTATTGTATACTTACCGAGCAGTAGTACTACCGAGTAAAGTTATGGTCACATTATGTTTGTAATATACCGTGTGTATAACCAATGCCGAGTTACATATATCAATGATTATCGAGTGACAAAGAAGTTCAACTGATGCCGAGTGCTAGGATTAACTTTTGCCGAGTTTGCCAGAATTGGCATACAAGTTTGGAATGGCACAATGATCGAGGTAAACCATTTTTGGTGATAATAATTTTTTGTATTGAGGTAATTACGGAGGTGATTACACATCCATATTGTTATCATTGATCCCTATGTAAACCCTAGAGCCAATCAAAAAATTGTATAGTTTAGGTGGCAATAGCAAAATATCTGAACCGTAGATCTTGTAATGGTAAAATGTTTTTATTACTATATAAGGGAAAGATCTAGATCAGAGATGTGTGTGAATAAAAGAGAAAAGGAGACATTGAGATCAAATGAATACTGTGAGTATGAGGAAATGATCAGGAGAAGTATTCAGACAAAGTTCAGTGACCGAGCAAAGCAATGAAAGGACAGAATCAAGAAAGATCAGATAGAAGAGATCACAATCATACAGAAAAGAGAAGATCTGTAATCAGCATATTAGTGCAAACTGAAAGATCAGATACTGAGACATTCTGACCAGTGTATCAGGGTAAATCTCTTAACTGAGTAGTCTTAGCAGACTTTTGTAAATCTCTTTATCGAGTGCTTACTTTATTGTAAGTTTGTAAATCCTTTAACAAGGTAGACTATATAAGTCTCTTAGCTTTTAATAGAGAAGACCTCTCATAGGGTAGAACATGTTTTGATCACAATTTGTAGCCCTAATAGGAAAACTTTATTATCTATAGTAGTGAAGATTTGTGGGTGTCATGCCCACCCTAGTTTTACCTTTCAAGGGTTTCTGGGTTACCAAAATCTATTGTGTTATGTGTGATTTCATGTATGCTGCTTAACAAAGTATGGTACTTAGATTGTTCAAGTTTTGCTCAAATGATACATAAATTTCTAATAGATTAAAAGATAGAAGTCAATAATTTCTTATTCACCCCCCCTCCCCTCTTAGTACTACTTTCCCATTTACATTTCCAATAATTGGTATCAGAGCTAAAGGTTTCTCATAGGGAAGTCTAACCACTTGAGAAAAGATCTTAAAGATGGAAGTTTACAAACTGGGAAAAGTCATAGAGAATCAAAAGATTGAAGTTCAACTAGCATTACAATAGCTGGAAGTAGCCAGAGGGGAACTGAAGAAATCTTTGAGCAAAAGAAGAGAAATTGCTATTCAACAAAGTGAGACACAGTACAAGGAAGAAGACATCACTGGACTATTTGATACTGGTAGTTCTACAGAAAATGAAAAAGCCATGAAAGAACTGATGGAGAAAAATACCACACTGAATGATGAAATCAGGACTCTAAAGAGAGAGCAGGAAATTCAATCTGTCAGACTTTGTGAAGTAGTGGAGCAGAAAAAGAAAGCTTAAGATGAGAAGGCAATGGCTGAAGAAGACAAAAGAAAAATGGCAATAAGGCTAGATGAAAGAACTAGTGACATACAAATGTTGACTAATAATCAACTAGATATGGTAAATCAACTATTGCTAGCCAACCAAGAATTGGGTAGGAAAGAATTGGAGAACAATCAACTTAAATATGAAAATGATCAGCTGAAACATGTTGAGAACTGAGAAAGAAATCAATGAAAGGATGAACAAACCTAATGAAGCTGCAAAATATTTTGAAGAATTGTTAAGGTCACCTAGGAGATCTGGTGATAGATCTGAACTTGGATTGAATGAACACTCATCTATTGAAGAAGGAGAGTCATCAAAGAATGGAGAACAAAATATTGCTAAACCAAAGAACAAAAAGCCCACATGTCATCACTGTGGGAAGCCAGGACATACAACCAACATATGTAGAAGAAAACATGGTAAGTCTGATTCTAAACCTAAGTTTAATGGACATTTTTTTAACTGCAAGAAGCATGGACATCAAGCACATGAATGTAGATCCAAAGCTATCAATTCATCCACCTCACCTAAGTTTCAAGGAATTTGTTTCAATTGTCAGAAATATGGACACAAAGCATTTGAATGCAGATCAAGACCAAGGTGGTGACCTAATGAGCAAACAAAACTAGTCACCATGTGCAACAGTTACAATTGGGATTATAACACATGGTACAATTGTCATTATTGTGGTAAGTATGGACATATTGGAGAAAATTGCATGAAGACTCATTTTAGAGGCAAATCCAAAAGCTAGATGAATGGAAGCATGGTCTGTTATAAATGCAATAAGGTCGGTCACTTAAAGAGAGATTGCAGATCACCTATGTCGAGCAACGTTAACAACCAGAATGAGGATATCTATGAAAAATTGAGGAACTAGATGGAAAAGACATGGAGGAAGAAAGAAGAAGGAACAACAAGTGAAGCAAACACATCTGAGGTCACCCAATCCAATGGATCAGGTGATCACACTTCTTCCAACTAAGTATGAAAGGTATGTTTGGAACTAATTCTTGCAAAGCCTTACCTTACATCAGTTCCTAACATAGAATTAAAAAAAAAAAGTCCATATCTGCATAGATTAAGATGCATTAGGACATATCTGAGAAAAATATAAAATTTCATTTTGATGCCGAGCATCAGTGTCATGACCGAGCTAACAATGGTTGCTAAGCAACTGTTATTGCTGAAATGCTATGCTAAGCTATAGCACAATGGTTACATCGACCGAGCTTGTGTTTAACTGAGTTTAACATGAGTATTGCTGAGACAACTGTATTTCACCTAAAATCTATACGGAGCATTTATGAGGCCCTAATCCTATTTTTTTAGATTCTATAAAGTAGAATGTTACCCTTAATTTCATTTCACTAGGCTATTCAATATTTCAGGGCAATTCAGAATTTGTGCAACCAGATCAAGCAAAGCGATTCCGAATCTTCTCAGCATGTTGTCGGTAAAATTCATCTACAGGGTTAATTGATAAAAAGGTACCTTACCGAGCAATTATTTTCTTTTCAAAAATTATAGTTTGAAATGGCATCGTCTTCATCCGCACCACTCAAGAAATAGGGAATGGAAGTTTTCAATGTACAACTTGTAAGGAATGAAGTTTGCAAACCAAGGGTATTCAAGGCAATATCTGAAAGTGCAATCAAAGGAGATTTGAAAGGAGCCCTATCTTCAATTTAAAAAAATGTGTTAATGATGAATGACGTTAGGTCTTGCTATATGTGCAAAATTGGATAAATCGACGACTACGAGATTAGGGAAGCATATGAAAAATTATGTGTCAATGGAGTGCTGAAGCCAGAGCATAAGGTTATTGCTGACCGAGGGTTAGTACATGCCCTAAATTTCCCACAAAATTTCAAGGTAGAATGGATAAAGATCATGTTGGTTTGAGTGCATGACATGCAATTATGGCTGAAAGATGGACCGGTGAAGATTACGAAGGAAATGATACATGATGTCACTGGTTACCCTACCATTGATGGAAAGAGAACAATGAAATGTGCAGGAAAAGAAGATATTTAAGAAAACACACAGGTAGTCTGGAACAAATGTGAAATGACAATTTCCACCATCACTGATCCATAAATTGACTTCGCTATTAGAGTTATCTTGCATAAGTTTTACTGATCCAGTCGGTTGGACAACGTCCCCTGTATGGCAGTGGACCAAGCTTGGAAGATAATAAAGAAAGGGCACACATATGATCTTGATGAGCTCCAGCTGACTCAACTTGCCAAGAACTTGAACTCCATCAGGACGGCGAAGAACTCTATGTGTAAGTTTGGTTCCTTACTGATCTGTATATTCTTTTATGTCAAAAAGTGTTTTCCTACACATGGTGATGTGAAATGGGATAAGAAGAAACCCATTACCATTCAGATAAATGATTTCATAAATGAGATTGGTGATGATTTTGAAGGGATAATGGACAATTATTTCATTGAGTTTAAGAAGAAGATGAGGAATAGGACTAGAGTCCCTATGTCCCTGATTGAGAAATATAGTAAAGACATATGTTTTCTAGTAGACACAGAATTTACCTATGCACAGGAAGTCCTACCTAGGGTTTCATGGTTGATGCCACTAACGTATGAAATCAATATTGATGAAGCTACTACTGCAATCATAGCCCTCCTAGCTGAGGAAATTGATAACAAGGCTCCTTACTTTGGTACATTTGAAGAGGCCAAATCCAAGATCTCTTTGGGATTATTGGCTGCCACCACTAAGAGAAGAAGAAAGAAAATAGTAAAATATCTGGAAGAATATGTTAAAGAATCTGGCAAAGATGCACCACTAGAGTTAACCTAAGGGTTAGGAGAATATGAGAAGAGTGCAACTAGTGGCAGTGAGACAGAAGAAGAAGAAGAGAAGAAACCAATAATTGTTGAGTCCCCACCTAAAAGAAGGGTGTTGAAACACAAAGTGTCTGAGACACCATCACTTAGACCTTGGCCAAAAAGGACTACTACTGAGACTCCTAAGATGCCCCCTGCATCTACAAAGCAAAAATCTGCTCAATCCAAGGTAGTGCCGACCAAGGTTATGAAGAAGCTAAGAAAGAAACTTATTCTAACAGAAGATGATGAAGAAACAGAAATTGATGAAGCAATAAAGGGGAAGACAACACAATAGGGTTCACATCAACTCATTGTTGATGAATTATGTAGTAAGATTACTAGCATAGCTGCAGTTGATGAAGTGAAGAGATTAAAGTTTGGACCGCTGAGTATTGGAGATAAAGAAAAAGTTGAGGATGCTATTCTTGAAATGTTATGCACCTTCAAGATGTTGTCGATCGAAATTGAAAATAGGATTCCAAAGGAATTGTGCAACAGAGTCGCACAAAAGTGGGAGTATGCTTTACAAACCGAGAAGGAAATAAGAGAGAGTTCATTAGCACAAGTTGAATCCACTCTCACTCCTACAAATATCAAAAAGATAATTAAAAAATATAGAGGGAAGTTTGATCCTAAACTTAGAGCCTATCTTATCCTTCAACACAAGATTGAAGATGTTGTTCAAGAAAGTTTGAAAATTTGGAAGGTAGTGTTTGGTTTGTTACCCACCTCAGTAGAAGACAAGGATGAAGGAAAGAGTGAAAGTTTAGTTGTAAACACTTCAATAGTCGTTGAACCTGACAACAAGAAAATTACAATGGAGACTAATACTCCTAAGGAAGTGAAATCAAAACATACTTTTGAGGTTCATATTGTTGATATACTGGAGGAGAGCCCCATTAAGACCTCATTCTTAACTGAGGATGATTTAAAGAACACAACAGCAATTGGAACACCCCTGCTAGGTAGTAACATTGTACTATTGCAAGTCAAGGATTATCCCACCATCACGAGCACACAATCTACCATTGATAATCCTCCTATACCTGAAATTGCTACTGTTGATGAGTTAATTGGTACAAGTCTTACCGAGGAATCAATCAAGTTGGTACCATTAACTCACTCTGCCAAAGAAGAAGTTAAAGCAGAAGATAAAATTCAGAATCTTTCTAAGGAAGAACACATCACACATGCAAATGCAATAAAATCAGATGAACAAGCTGTTTGATCTCATGCCGAGGAAAAGGAGAAAGAAGAAGGAAATAGTAGAGGAAAATTCATTGAAGAACAAGCACCGAAGGAACAAGAGGCCATCAAAGCTCTTCGTACAGCTGCCAAGTGGAAGCACCCCACCGAGAGCACAAAAGGAAAAATATGAGGTAACAATTGATGAAGAAATTGTTATTCCTAAATGGGATATTGATAACCTTACTTTTGAGCAGCTACAGATAATGAAAGATTTGCTAACAAGGAAAAGTGGACAAGCGGAACTCCAAAGGGAGCATCAGCAAAAATAGGTTCTTCATGAAATTAAGGACATATTTAATGAAGTATATGACTTGACGAATGTAAATAGTTCTGTTCCTATATTAGAACAACTTGTCCACATTGTTTAGAAAGTCAATAATGAAGTTACTTGTTCCAGTGATAAGCTATTTGAATGGTTTGAACATAGATTTGAGACAAAAATGCTGGATAAGATATTTGTCGAGATCATAGTTAAACAAGTTGAGTTGTCAACTTTGGTAAAAGAGACCGAGCGATTAGTTGTGGATGGATAGTCTTTACTGGCCAAGCTATGCAATGTTGAACTATTCACAAAAGATAACCAACGCTTGCTTGAGACTCTCAAGCAAGAGATCCAAGCTACAAGTCAGTCCTTGACTTTGGATGCCAACACTAGTGCTGGACATTATGTTAAGGTAATGCAGACACAGGGTAAGTTAGCCGAGCTAATGGAAAATGATGGCAAGATTCATTCTCACCTACTCTCTATTCAAAATGTTCTTACACCACATTTGGAGGCTATATAGAGAAAGTTAGCTAAGGCTAACACATTGATCCAGAGTGATTCACATTTGTCTATAACTGAAGGTCTCATCAGCCTAGCTGCTGATTTAGAAGTAAAAATTGAAGTATTAAATCTCACTTCAACTACATGGATAGATGCATTATACATGATCACGGTGCTACATAGACCTTTTCTAGAGAAAATTTGTAACTTACCTACTGATGAAGAAATTAGTCATGTAAAAAACAAGGGGGAATTATCATAACACGAGTGTGAACAGGGATAGGTAACACAATTTTGAATATGTATATATATCTTAGGGGGAGTATTAGGCTAATACAAACATATTTTTGTAGTTGTATATACGAATGTCATGACAAAGTGTTTTTTCCACTAATATCAAAAGGGGAGATTGTAGATCTCTAAAATTTTGTTGACTATTAGTGTCTTACACTTAGTCATATATCTAGAAAATAATGGTCAGTCATCACTGCGACCAAGTCATTCTGTAAAGGCCAAGTTTTGTATTGTATACTTACCGAGTAGTAGTACTGTCAAGTAAAGTTATGGTCACATTATGTTTGTAATATATCGAGTGTATAACCAATGCCGAGTTACATATATCAATGATTACTGAGTGACAGAGAAGTTCAATTGATGCCGAGTATAGTTGATGCCGAGTGCCAAGATTAACTTTTGCCAAGTTCACCAGAATTGGCATACAAGTTTGGAATGGCACAATGATCGAGGTAAACCATTTTTGGTGATAATAATGTTTTGTATTGAGGTAATTATGGAGGTGATTATGCATCCATATTGTTATCAATGATCCCTATGTAAACCCTAGAGCCAATCAAAACATTGTATAGTTTAGGTGGCAATAGAAAAATATCTGAACCATAGATCTTGTAACGATAAAACATTTTTATTACTATATAAGGGAAAGATCTAGATCAGAGATGTGTGTGAATAAAAGAGAAAAGGAGACATTGAGATCAAATGAATACTATGAGTATGAGGAAATGATCAGGAGAAATATTTAGACAAAGTTCAGTGACCGAGCAAAGCAGTGAAAGGACAAAATCAAGAAAGATCAGATAGAAGAAATCACAATCATATAGAAAAGAGAAGATCTATAATTAGCATATCAGTGCAAACTGAAAGATCAGATACTGAGACATTCTGACCAGTGTATCAGGGTAAATCTCTTAACCAAGTGCTTACTTTATTGTAAGTTTGTAAATCCTTTAACAAGGTAGACTGTATAAGTCTCTTAGCTTTTAATAGAGCAGACCTCTCACAGGGTAGATCATGCTTTGATCACAATTTGTAGCCCTAATAGGCAAACTTTATTATCTATAGTAGTGAATATTTTTGGGTGTCATCCCCACCCCACTTTTACCTTTCAAGGGTTTTTGGGTTACTAAAATCTATTGTGTTATGTGTGATTTCATGTATGCTGCTTAACAAAGTATGTTACTTAGATTGTTCAAGTTTTTCTTGAATGATACATAAAGTTCTAACAGATTAAAAGATAGAAGTTGGTAATTTTTTATTCAACCGCCCCCTCTCAGTACTACTTTCCCATTTACATTTCCAACATCAACTTCTTGCAGCCACCCATATATTAGATCTAATCAAAATACTATAAAACTTAAATGAAAATAATCTTGACTCTGAGCTCTACAAAAGGGTATTTTTATATATTTTTTAAAATATCATCGAAAAAGAGTAAGAGTTCTTGAAACATCAATTTTATGAAATAATTATATATCTTTCGTAACTAGACCCAAATTAGTACAAAAATTGCATTTAATAGATATTTCCAATTGGAAAAGTTAAAGAGATTATCTATTGAACCTAGCTAGACCATATCTTTGAAAAAAATAAAATAGTTAGAAATACTTAAATTCAGCTGTGCTGATAAGCTAGCCTGAAACGTGACACAACTTTGTGCTTTTACTTATAGAGATTGAAAGGTATAAGCTTGAAAAGACAATTGAGAATCAGAAATTGGAGTTTCATATTACCATGGAACAATTGAAGGATGTCAAGGAAAAGATGAGAGAGTCATTAAACAAAAGAAAGGAATTATAATTTCTGTTGAATGAAACTCAGTATTAAGAAGAAGAGATAGAGGAATTTTTTGAAGGATCTAGAAGTATATCTTATGCATCTGAGGCAACAATCTCATATCTGTCTAAAAATAATCAACACCTCACCGCACAATTAAAATCATTGCAAATTGAGCAAGAGACTCAAATAGTAAGAATGATTAAAGTTATGAATAACACAAGTCAAGATGAAAAAGAAAGGAACATGGCTATTGAAGAAAGAAGACAAATGACTGAAAAGTTGGAAGAAAAAGAATCTAAAATACTAAGGTTGATTGAGCATCACTTTGAAATTTCTAATCAGATGGTTGTCATTAGTTAAGAAGTCAACCGACTAAACAATGAGCTTGCTAAGAAATTGGAAGACATTGGTGAATTAAGGGAAGAGAATGAAAGATTGAAAACTTAAGTGAAGATGCATCAACATAGTGAGATGATAAATAAAATTAAGGAAAGTACCAAAGGGATGGATAAATTCTTAAATAGTCAGAGAAAACTAGACAACACCACTAGATTAGGTTATATTGAGCAAGGAGAATAATCAAATAAAGTAGATAAAAGGAATGTCTATGAAAATCCTATTGGAAAGTGATGTTTTGAGAGTACTAGGGATCACTTAAGGGTTATCATTTATGACAATACTTATTCTAGAGTGATCTCATGTAGAGAGTTTTGGTACTGGAGTAATAGTCATGAAAATGACTAAGTCCAGAATCAGGATAATAGTGTAGAGTGTTACAATTTTGATCTGCGAAGGAAATGTATAATGTATTATGACTTAAAAAGTTAGTAGAAGACATTTTGTTATGTGTATGACCTTCAGTTAAGGTCACATGAGTTTTGGTGAAGAGATCAGTGAGATATAGTGTTCAAAAGGTATTCGAAGATAGAAAATCAGTTAAATAGGGCATATGAGAAGTTGCGGTGATTGAGAAAAGGTTAGTTGGCATGGTAACATGTTAATTAAGATTAAAGATGTATATTTCTGAGTATTTTGGTAATATATGATCGTCGACTCTATATTGATCATTTACATATGTATTTATTATATTTCTTAAATGTATTTGAGATACGACTGGATGGCAATTTTTGTATAAGTATAGAGTGATTTTGTAGAAGTGAATGGTGATTGATATGTGATTGATATGATGAAGAAATGATGTGAATCTAAGAGTAGAGAGAAGATGCAAGATCAATATTTGATAGAGATATAACTGGAACTATATAAGCATAGCGAGTGCTTGTATTTTTAACTTTTGGAGAATACTTTGTGACATTATTTTGATTGTAAGAGGACTTTTCTCACCACCTTTAATAGGGTGTTTTGTATACCTCTAACAAGGTTTTGTATTCCTCTAACAAGGAAATGTACTATGTAATACTCAGCTCCTAACAAGGATAGATCTCCTAACAAGGATACTATATTTTAGTGTATAGTTTTGGGTACCATCCTCACCAGGGTTTTCCCTTGGCCAAGGTTTCCTTGAAAAAAAATCATGGTGTTATGAGTTATGTGTTTTGTATTTATTTTCTTTTCATTTCAGTATTGTTATGGCTTATTTTCAATGAGTTGAAGTTTAAATTAAAGTTTTGTAATACTGATTCACCCCCCTCTCAGTATTACCTAATCCTAAACATTGGTATCAGAGCTATAGGTCCTAGGAGAGAAAGCCTAACAACTTAAGGTAGATTAGAATGGATTCAAAAAGATTTCCAAAGAAATTTGAAGAAGCACTTGATCACCTAGAGAAAGAAAAGGAGGAGATGGCGAATTGAATTTCAAATTGAGAAGAGAAGGTTTCATTAGGATGCTAAATGAACAACTTGAGATTTCAAAAATTCAGAGACAAGACCTTATGGATAAGATCAAAGGAGATTCAGAAAATGACACATCAAACAAAGTAATGAAGATAGAGAAATAAAAAGAACAAATCAATCTTCAGATGGCTAGAGAGACTCAACAAGAAAAGGATGTAAGAAACAAAGTTGAAGAGACTCTTAAGGAAGACAATGTGCAGATAGGACAATTAAAGGTTGAAATTGATCACTACAAGGATAAATGTCAAGAATTAGAGAAGTAAAATTAGATCATTAAAGGTGAACTCACTCAAGCCAAATTACAAATTAAGAAGTTACACATGAACAGTGATAGGATTGATGAGCAAAGAGCTAGACAGAAGCTTAAAGGAGACATGACTAGAATCAAATTCAATGAAGCTAAATGTTCTAAAACTCAAGAAGAAACACATGAAGTGGATAATGAAGAAAGACCTTCTCTTGAAGAAAGACCTACTCCTAAAGAGCGTAAAGTTTAGACTAGACCTTTCAGAGGTAGATTCTTTAGATGCAACAAAGTTGGACATATTAAGAGAGATTATAGAGGTAAAGCACCTTTCAAACCTTTCACTAGTTATTGTTATAACTATTATGATTATGGACACAAGAAGGAAGAATGTAAGAAACCTGACCAGTCAAGATTCAAGCAAGATTGCATCAGAGAGGACACAGAAACCAAGATCACATGTTTGAAATGCAATAACTTTGGGCATACTGCAAGGTATTGTAAACTGTAGGTAATTCAAGATAGAAGGATACCACCTACTTGTTACAAATGGAACAACCTAGAATACATTGCAAAGTTTTGCAGATATAATGGAGAGAACAATAGAAGAGGACCAAGAGAACAAAGAGCACCACCTCATGTGGTTATAAAGAAGACTATTGGTGACAGTGGTAAAAGTCTTAATGAGTACATGGATGAATTCAAGAGTCATTTCAAGAAACTAGAAGATGGAAAAGATGGTGAGATATGGAAGGTAAAGGATTTCAACAAGGCATTGGTTCAGGGAGAGACTATAGATGCTACTACGGGGAAAGTGAACAAATATGGGGGACCAAAAAGGGGGTATAAGATGCCACTTTTTTTTCTTGAAATCAGAAAACTCTAAACTTCAACAATAAATTGAAGATAGTTAGACTCAAGATTTTAAGATGCAACAAGAACAAGAGTTGTAATACTTTGAATCTAGTTCCTAAACTAATAATTTATTTTGAAAATGGTGTAGATTAAGACCCTCAAAAAGGGGGAGCACAAAAAGTGGTCCTTTTTTTTGAAAAAAACATAACATAGCATCCGGTGTCCTCCCCCTAAAATGTTATCTTTTTTTTTGAATTTTTTTTAATCTCTCAGGTGAGAAGTTAGCTAACACCGTGTAGTTTATCTTGAAATCATAAAACTCTGAACTTCAACAAGAAAATGAAGATAATTAGACTAAAAATTTTAAGATGCGACAAGAACAAGAGTTGTAATACTTTGAATCTAGTTCCTAAACTAATAATTTATAGGGAAAATTGTGTAGATTAAGACCCTCAAAAATGGGGGAGTACAAAAAGTGGTCCTGCTTTTTGTGAAAAAACATAACATAGCATCCGGTGTGCTCCCCCTAAAATGTGAACTTTAAAAAAAAAAAATTTAATCGCTCAAGTGAGAAGTTAGCTAACACCATTTAGTTTATCCTAGATTTTTTTTTCTAATTTTTTTATGAATGTTTAGTTTTTTTATGAATTTGTGAAGTGCACACATCTTGAAAATGTTAAATTTATGTGTGCTCCCCCTAGAAATCATTTAAAACTAATCAAAAAACAAATTTTATTTTTTAAAAGTGTGTATAATGGAGTCTAGTTTCTATAAATATAACTTGTTACGAAATTTGATGAACGAGCCAAAATCTATACCCAAAATACTACACGTTAGTTTTTGACAAAAATCAAACATACATATAAAATAAATTAGAGATGAAAATCTTAACATAATTAGAATTCAAAATAAACTATATGGTTAGATAGCTAACAAAGAGATCTACAATATCGCGTTGTCTGATTTTAATGTTATTTAACCACGAGTAAACCTGACAACGAGCACCCCCAAAAAGATGTCATTTTTTGTATGTCTTCTAGAAAACACCTCTCAGGCCTATTTGAATCCTGCAAGCTTTTCATTTGGATCTTTGAGGAAAATCCTTGCCTTTGGCTTGGTGGATTCCAATGTCTTACATAGGGTGCATAGACTATAGGGTGTGCACACTATAGCATGTGCACACTATTTAAATCTATGACTTGGATAGGGTGCATGTGCTATAAGGTGTGCACCCTATTGAAGTCATAGAGAGAGAGAGAGAGAGAGAGAGAGAATAATTTATCTAGCTACTGCATATGTGAGCTTAGGTATGGTTTGTATAGACACTATGGATTCAATGTGTGAAAGCGCAACACTTGGAGATTCATATTTTGTGTTCACGAGATTTGTGTTCATAGGAAAACATGGGAAGTTGAGCTACCTATGATTAATGAACTTACTCAACCTGTGAAAGATAAAAGACCTTGGAGAGAATCATTTATGCACCATTTGATAATAAATGAGCAAGTATAGAAGAGTTGTGAAGTATTTCAATCATCTAGCAGATATATTGTGTGATCTCTTGAAGCAGATTCCCAGAATTTAGAGTGTTGAAGGTATTTAGTTTATACTCTTTCTGAATCTGTGGATGTACCAATCATTTAGGATGTTGAGGATAGGCCTCATTATAAGTTTAAGAAACACCTATCCAAGTCTTGTGAGGATGATCTGGAAGGAACATTTTCACAAATCCCTTACGATGTGTTGCATGTCTAGGATATTAGGGCATATATACATTACAAGTAGGAGATCATAGGAGATGTGAATATCTATAATGAAATTCATGGTATGATAGAAGTTGATGGAAAAATGGTAAATGAGTTTAAGCATCTTAAAGATCAGTCTATTATTATGTTAACCCTACTTATATAGTTTAGCAAAACTAAATGGTTTAAAATTATCCTAAGTAGAGTCCACGATAAACTCATATGGATTGGAGAAAAAAAATTAAAGATATGTGCACAAATGATTCATGAGATTATTGGTTTGGATAATGAAGGAGCCCTCCCAATAGCAGAGAAGAATAAAGGAAATAGGTGGAAACCTTAACCCATTCCAAGTGGGATAAGAGAGAAATGACAGGTAATGATATCTATCAGCAAGATGTGAGGTTGGTGGCTATGATATTAGGAAATATGATGTTTAATAGTAGCAGACCTAACTTGGTATCAGCTGGACTCATTATGATGGAATACCAGATGGTGAAAGAAAACAAGAAGTTCAATCTTTGTGAAATTCTAGAATAGAAATTTTTGGATAATGTAAAGGTTATTAAGAAAGATAGGTCGAAGGCATTCATATTTGGATCACTACTAGTGCATATGTACATACATATTATACACAAGTTCCCTGGCATGCACCCTATAGTGTGGAGAGATAATGAACCTACTGGAATATAGATTTTTGAGAGCTATAGGAGACAAGATAAGAATTGGGTTGATGGAGAGCTATTTTCTTGGACCAAAATACAAAAAAGGAAGTTGAAGGAAATGTATAGGATACTTGAAGATATAGTTGAAAATTATAAGGATATTATCTGTTTCATGGTTGAAAATGATTATGTGTGCTTTGAGGAGGTAGAGCCTAGAATGAAATGGTGTTACCCTTTGGGGTATGAGGTAAGTTTAAAGATTCTAACTATGCAAGTAGAGCATCTATTGGTAGCATAATGATGAAGGGTGCTCCCCTTAATACCACAAACACATAACAAAAATAGAGAAACAACAACAATATGCAAGAATAGAAAATGGGTTTCTTATTATCTCGACAAATATGGAATTACAAACTTTTAGAATTACAATATGCAAAGCCACATGGAAATTCCCTTACAATATTATGTAGGACAAAGCCTCGAATCAATACCTAGATCTACTACCTAGCACTACCCTAGATAGCACTACGGGCCTTCTTTATATAGGCATTTTCTGCCGCCTGAGAAGGTTCCAAAAATTTAGCCCTTAGGGCCGACCAAACTTAGAATTATTTATTTTTCAATTTATTAAATCAAAGTCAGCTCAAAATAACTTTTGAAACCTGAACAAAAATTTTGAAGGAAAATTATTTTCCGCCATTTCAGGTGGTCTGACTTTCGGAGACCATAAGTCATCACCAGTTGACCTGATTGACTATTATAACCCTATTTCGAAAAGGCCATGAAGCACTCTACAGGCTTGATTGGTGTAATCACCTATCACCCAAATTTTTGACCTCATCTAGGGCCTCTAAAGCCTTCAAAACTAAGTTCAAAGTTTTTGTACCCTGTTGCCAATATCAAAAATCTTCAATATTTTCAAAACTAGACCTGATCTAGCCATGAAACTTTACTGGAAGGCTGATATGATTGAGATGAACCTCCACATGTAAAATCAGAACATTCTGAGATTGTAAGAGCAACTTACTAAAAATAGCAAGTTGGCCTCTAGAGCCTTCAAAACTGAGTTCAAAGTTTCTGTACCCTGCTGCCAATACTAAAAATCTTCAATATCTTCAAAACTAGACCTGATCTAGCCATGAAACTTTACTGGCAGGCTGATATGACTGAGATGAACCTCCACATGTAAAATTAGAACATTCTAAGATTTTAAGACCAACTTACTAAAAATAGCAAGTTTCCATAAATAGCAACTCTACATAAGATAGCCCTTAATGAATACAAAAATAGAAATATTTTTGGGTGATGCAATATTGCTCTTACACCCAGGATGCTCCTGCATCAGACACTGAGGGTAATTTGAGAAGTGACCCCATCACGTCTCAGGTGTGTAGAGGAAAACCAAGGTGGTTCACCTCCTCCTTTGTTAGCCATGATGAATCTTCAACAGGTCATCCTTTCCACTTGACCAGATATTCTTCATATGTCATGTTCCTTGTGCTTCTACCAACATGACTATCCAGTATGTCTTCAATCTCCTTGATATCTGAATTGGTTGCTGGAATACTCCACTATGTTGTTGTAACCTCATTTTCAACACCTCCTTCATGATATTCTGTCAGATCTGAAACATTAAATACTGGCAAAATATTCAGCTCAGTAGGCAACTTGACCTCATATGCATTTCCTGAATCATGCTTCTTTAGTATCTTACATGGCCCAAACTTCTTCATTTTCAATTTGTTATATGTACCAACTGGAAATCGCTCCTTCCACAAATGAACCATGACTTCATCTCCAACCTAAAATTCCTTATGCCTCCTTTTCACATCTGCCTTATCCTTATACTACACATTCATCTTGGTAATATGCTTCCTCACCTCCTCATGGATGTTCTTCAAGTGTTCTACAAAACCCTCAGCTTCGACACTACTGATTTCTCCTTTATCTATCTTTCTCAACTCGGATGCATTTCTTGGACTACTCCCATATACAATCTAGAATGGTGATTTACTAGTGCTCTTGTTGATAGAATTATTACATGCAAATTCTACCTATGGTAAAATCAAATCCCATCCTGTTGGCTTATCTCCAACCAAACATCTCAGCAAAATTCTCAAACTCCTATTCACCACCTCTGTCTGTCCATCAGTCTGCGGATGATGTGATGAACTGAACTTCAAATCTATCTTCAATTTCTTCCACAATGTACGCCAGGAATATCCAATGAACTTAGTGTCCCTATCTAAAACTATACTCTTTGGCAAACCGTGTAGTCTCACCACTTCTATGAAAAATTATTCTGCTACATGAATAGCATCATTAGTCTTCTTGCAGGGAATAAAATGTGCCATCTTTGAAAATCTATCAACTACCACAAAAATTGATTCATGTCCCCGCTGTGTCCTTGGTAAACCAAGAACAAAGTCCATACTGATATCCTCCCAAGGCTTCTCTGGTATAGGTAATGGTTGATACAACCCTGTATTTTGCTTCACTCCTTTCACCATCTGACATACTCTACAATTTTGTACAAACTTCTTGACATCCTACCGTAACTGTGGCCAATAATAATTCTCACTAACCAACACAAGGGTTTTATCATGACCAAAATGTCCAACCAATCCTTCACTATGCTTCTCCTTGATGAGATTCTCCCTCATAGAACTTCATGGAATGCACAACTGACTCCCTCTGAATAGCATATCATCTTGGATGATAAAATCCAGCCACTTCATTCTGTCTAGAGTAACAGGTTCTTTCCAAGCTTTCCAAGCTTCACCAAAATCAAGATCCCTTGGATACAAATTCTTGAGTTCCTTGAACCCAACCACTTCAATCTGCATTTCTGTTAGCAATAGTTGCCTTCTGCTAAGAGCATCTGCAGCCCTGTTAGACTTTCCACTCCTATGTTTCAAAACTAATGTATAACTCTGCAAAAAATCAACCCATTTCAAATGCCTTTGATTCAACTTTCCTTGACTATTCAAATATTGCAAAGCTTGATGATCAGTATACAAAACAAACTCCTTAGGAAGTAGATAGTGTCTCCACTTCTTCAATGCTTGAACTATAGCATAAAATTCCTGATCATAAACATAATACTTTCTCTTGGCATCATTTAACTTCTCACTAAAATAAGCAACAGGTTTACCTTCTTGGCTCATAACAGCTCCTATTGCAGTACCGCTAGCATCACAATCTACTTGAAACACCTTATTAAAATCTGGAAGTGCTAAAATAGGTTGCTCTGTAACTTTTTGTTTCAACAATTGAAAACTCTTTTCTGCCCCATTAGTCCACTTAAACTCTTTTCTATCCCATCTCATTGTTTCAGTCAAGGGTCCACAAATACTGCTAAAATTTCTGATAAACTTTCTATAAAAAATAGCCAACCCAAGAAAAGATCTTACCTCAGTAGCACTCCTTGGAGTAGGCCATTCAAGGATCCCATACCTTCTCTGGGTCCATTTTTAGACCTTCTATTGAAACAACAAATCCCAAATACACTAACTCTTTCTTCACAAAACTACACTTCTTCAAATTAATCAACAATTTCTCATCTCTTAACTTCTCAAACACCATACGAATATGCATCATATGCTCTTCCAATGTCTTACTAAAGATCAAAATATCATCTAGGTACATAATGACAAACTTACCCAAAAATTCTTTCAGAACATCATTCATGAGCTGCATGAAAGTGCTCGGTGCATTGGTTAGCCCAAAAGGCATGACTAACCACTCATACAATCCTTCCTTTTTCTTGAAGGCAGTCTTCATTCATCTCCTTCTCTGATCTAAATCTGGTGATATCCACTCTTTAGATCTATCTTTGAGAAATACACAACTCCACTCAAACAATCCATAATATCATCCATTCGTGGCAACAAAAAACTATACTTGATTGTGATCTTGTTTATTACTCTAGAATCTATACACATCCTCCATTCTCCAATCTTCTTTGGTGCTAATACCACTGGTACAGCATAGGGACTCAGACTCTCTCGAATCAACCCCTTCTAAAACAACTCATGTACTTGTCTATTCAACTCTTCACTTTTTGCTAGTGTCATTCTGTGTGCTGCCTTGTTTGGCAAACTAGCTCCTGGAATCAAATCCATCTGATGACTAATCTTCCTTACCGGTGGTAATCCATCAAGTACATTATTAGATACAATATCCTGAAACTCATTCAACAAATTTGCAACCTCTATAGGTACATCCTCTATTTCCTCTTTACCAACTTTTGGAATTAAAGAAAAACACACATGCTCATGTCTCATACCATCTAGGAATTTTCTTCCATCAACAAATGTTATTCTTGCATTACCACATACCTTTTCTTTGGTCTCCTTCAATGGCTTTAACTTATGTCACACTCCATCCTTTGTCAGGGAATAGGTATTCATATGACCATCATGTACATTACATCTGTCAAACTGCCATGGTCTACCCAACAACATATGACATGCATCCATAGATATGATATCACATAGTACCTCATCTTGGTACTAGTCGATCTTGAACTTTACGAGGCACTGTTCACTGACCATGACCTTGTGGTCATCCTGCACCTAGGCAATCTGATATGGATGTGGGTGTTTTTGTCTCTTGAGCTTCAACTTTGTCACCATCTCTTCTGACAACAAATTGTCGGTGCTTCCACTATCGATAATCACATCACAACATTTACCCTCACACTTGCATCTAGTGCGAAACATGCTCCTCCTTTGTTTAGGTTCATTCTCACCACTCAGCAAGACTCTTATGTTAATCAGTGTTTCTCCTCTTTCAGCATCTTCAAAATTTGATGATCTGGCATCTTCATCTATATATGCAACTCTGGCCTAGCCTTCATTCCTCCTATCAGTCCTTCTTTGGCATTGAGGACATTCAAATTCCCTATGACCTTCTCCATAGTGAAAACATGTTCCACGGAAGCCTCTTCTTCCTGAACCTTGTCCTCTTCCTCTTCCTCTCTGATCTCTATTGTTCTGATCTTGGAAATGATTGGAATTGTTTCTTCTCTAATTTTGACTGCTATTGGCCTCGTCCTTCTTTTTTGGATCTTCATTTTGGCCTCCATATGACCTTCCACCAGATTGTCCACTGTGACCTCTTCCATTTTGTCTGCTCTCAAACTTCTTGTTTAGCTTTTCCTCTACTTTTAGGGAAAACCGGTATGCCTCTTCAATACTATTCATTCGAACCAAATTCAGCTCCTCCTGAATGCTCAAGCTCAACCCATTAAGGTAATGGGAAACTTTCTCCTTATTCGGTTCTACATGGCCTATTCTAATGAGGATTCAATAGAACTCCTTCTTATACTCCTGAATAGATCTTCCTTCTTGCTTCAAACTTTGCATCTTCTTCAGTAGGTCAAGCTCATAATCAACAGGAATGAACTATCACTTCACTTTATCCACCATCCAATCCCATCTTGTGATTTTATCCTTTCCTCTTCTATTTCACTCCAATTGAATCTCTTGCCACTAGATCTTTGCATGACCCTTTAGTCTAGTCTTCGCGAATTTGACCCTATCAGGATCCTCAATATCTTCATACTCAAAATATTCTTCACATTCATTGATCCAGTCAATCAATTCTTCTAGGTTAAGATTTCCAGAAAATGTCAGAACTTTGATCTTAGGTCTTTTCCTGATCTTGGAAATAGCCCAGAAAAGCCTTTCTTCTTCTTGATTCAAAATTTTGCCTTCTTCTTCTTGATCATCATTTCCTTCTTCGACTTCATCCTCACTTTCATCTCTTACATTAAGATTCATTCCTCTACAAGTCTCTTCTTACAATGCTCGCACTTGTCTCTGGAGAGCTCTAACCTCAAGTGTTACAACACCAGCTCTTCCACCATGTTCCTTTCGTGGAGGCATTTTCATGATGCACGTTAAAACCCTAACCATGGTCCTGGTGCAAACTGCCTCACAGTCAGTGATCTATTTACACACTCAAGGACTCTTTCTCTAATACCACTTGATGAAGGGTGCTCCCCTTAATACTACAAACACATAAAAAAAATAGAGAAACAACAACAATATGCAAGAATAGAAAATGGGCTTCTTATTATCTCCACAAATGTGGAATCAAAAATTTTTAGAATTACAATATGCAAAGCCACATGGGCATTCCCTTACAATATTCTGTAGGACAAATCCTTGAATCAATACCCAGATCTACTACTCATAACTTCCCTAGACAACACTACGGGCCTTCTTTATATAGGCATTTTCTGCCGCCCGAGAAGGTTCCAAAAATTTAGCCCTTAGGGCTGACCAAACTTAGAATTATTTATTTTTCAATTTATTACATCAAAGTCGGCTCAAAATAACTTTTGAAACCCGAACAAAAATTTTGAAGGAAAATTATTTTCTGCCATTTCAGGTGGCCCGACTTCCGGAGACCATAAGTCATCACCAGTTGACCCGATTGACTATTATAACCCCATTTTAGAAAGGCCACGAAGCTCTCTATAGGCTTGACTGGCACATGTGCCTGTCACCCAAAATTTTGACCTCATCCGGGGCCTCTAAAGCCTTCAAAACTGAGTTCAAAGTTTCTGTACCCTGCTGCCAATACTGAAAATCTTCAATATCTTCAAAATTAGACCTGATCTAGCCATGAAACTTTACTGGTAGGCTGATATGACTGAGATGAACCTCCACATGTAAAATCAGAACATTCTGAGATTGTAAGACCAATTTACTAAAAATAGAAAGTTTCCATAAATAGCAGCTCTGGACAAGATAGCCCTTAATGAATACAAAAATAGAAATATTTTTGGGTGATGCAAGATTGCTCTTACACCCAAGATGCTCCTGCATCACATAAATAGACCCCTCTAAAGAAAGATGGGGAGCATATTGGGAAAATTCAGAAAAGGTAAGAGAAGAATAGGAAAAGGGAACAAGGAAGAGAAAGATAGATAAGATAGTGGAGAATATTAGCACTTAGATAGGAATCACAAGGGAGTAGTTGATAAAGATAAGGAAAAGGATTGGAGAAGTATCTCCAAGCATGACTATTGATACACCTACTCCTTCAGAAGTAGAGAAGAAAGTAAGCCCCACATCAAATATAATTGACTTGACAGTTTCACAAGACAAGACAACACAAGGAATTATGCCTGTGAACTTACCTAGGAGATCTACAAGATCTAGCAAGAAAAGTAGTCCTAAGAAGAAGAAGGTAGAAGTTGAAACCAAGAAGAAAGAAGAAAAAGTAAGTGGGAAGAAAGAAGAAAAAGTAACTGAGAAGGAACAAGAAAAAGTTTAGAAGAAACCACAGAGCCTATGGACACCAAACATTCAAATGTTGTAGAAGAGAGTTATAAGAGATGGTAATCCGAAGATTGTGGACAGGTACTATGAAAGGTATAATCCTGAAAAATCAAGTAATTATTGAGGACACTGTAATTGAGCAGTTGTTCATTTTTAAGAAGAACTTGTTAGAGATTGAAGGAAGTATCCCTAACGAATTGTATAGTAAGCTAGTGGTTAGAAAATAGTTGGCACAATATAAAGATGAAAACATAAGGATCAAGGAAATAGAAGACATGTTACTATAGACACTCAAAAATGGTTCATACATGTGTCCCCTTTTTTCTAACATGTCTTCAATGTCTAATTGTCATCCCTAATTTACTAATATTTCTCCTTGATTTCTCCTCATTTTTGACCTATTCAATCTCTTTTGAAATTAATTCAATCCATTATCAGAGTTATCAAAACCATCAAAATTGGTCCTTTGTCTCATAAAAATCATTAATTTTATCAAATCAATTAATTTCCCTTCTTTAGGGGTAAATAACCCATAATTTAGTCCTAAGTCTTAACCCTAATAAATAAATTACATTTATTTATCCTCTTTTCCCTAAATTTCACAATTAATTAATTTAACATTAATTAATTAGATAATTATTGATTTATGGGATTTTAATAATTCCTAAATCCTAATTTCCATTTTGTGGGAATAAATGAATTTTTAAATTCAATAATTCCCTCCTTTTGCCAAATGAGATTTTATCGCTTAATTTGTGCTTCACCCACTTTTCTAGCCACCACTTCCTCTTTTTTAGCCTCCACCTTCCCTTTTTTTTTTTTCATAAATTGTCATAGTTTATGAAAATTTTCCTTTTTTCCCTTTTGTCATAAATTGTCATAGTTTATGACAATTTTCCCTTTTTTTTCTTTTGTCATATTTGTTGTAGTTTATGACAAATTTCATTTTTTTTAACTCACTAATTTCTATTTGTGCATTCATTTTGTCATAAATTGTCATTTTAATGACAATTTTCCTCTTTCAAATTTGCCAATTTCCATAATCTATGATAATTGCCCTTTTGCACATCAATTTGCTAATTTTGAGATTTGGTCCTCAAATTCTATAAATTGAGATGATTTCTCTCATTTTTGTTTAACCATCCTCTTTCAAATCTTCTCATGGTCATTATAGTCATATTATCAACAACACCTTTCTCTCATTGTGTCAACATGGGAGCTACATCCACTCTTTTGGAGAAGCAAGAAAGGGCACAATTGTCAAATTGAGGGAGTTTTGTTTATAGTTGCATTTCTTTGTCTCAATTTATTTTTTGTTTGGAGAGATTGATTTTGCATACTTTAGAGTTTGATGGTTCCTTTTGTGTCATGAAAAAATTATAAAAATCATAAAATATCATGAAAAAATTTATAAAAAAAAAATATGGAGCTAAAAAAATTCCTAAAAACTATAAAATGTCTTGAAAAAATTCTAAAAATTCGCATATGATCTTGAAAAAAATCTCTAAAATTCATAAAAAGTCCTGAAAAAATCCTAAAAATTAAATAATGTTATTAAAAATTTCTAAAAATTACAAAATGTCCTAAAAAACCCACCAAAACAAATTCAAATATTTTTGAGAACCTAAAAAATCAAATCCTTAAAAAATCATGCAATAAATTTGTACATAAAAATTTCTATGCTTTCAATAAATTGTCGTTTGTGGCAAGAGAAAATTTTTAGCAGGCACATTCTTAAGACTTTTCAAAACATTTGCGCTTAACGAAATCATGCATCAACAAACAAATGATCTAATCATACTAGCAATCAATCAACAATAATTTATCCTTTATCAAACTTTTCACTTGTCTTATATAGGGTGTTGTATACTCGAAACTAGATGATATCTGTCTTAGACGGGGTACTTCATTCCTGAAACTAGACAGTCTCTATCTATCCATAAAAAAACAAAAAAAATATCAATTTTGACAACTAGATCATAATGGTTGTTGGCTTTCTTGGTTTAACGAGTCTTATCTTTTATTGATTCATCTCTTTTTATTTTGTCTTCTGCTTGTTGTATGATCTCATGAGATTCTAGGGCATTTCATTAATATGCATCAGGAAAGACGAGATCATTCTTTATCTTTTATGTGTTTATTTTTATGCAAATGGATTGCATTATCGTCCTAGCTTTCTTTGCTATGGTGCAATGCATCCACATTTTCCATATTAAATAAATCCTTCATGACATAAAATGCACTTATGAAACAAAGGTTTCATCATTACTACTTTTTCTTCGTCTAATTTTAGCCTTTTACTAACATTCCTTCCATCAATATTTTCCAATCATTCTCTTTTCAAAAAATTGTTGTTGAATCAATTTTTGCGCCATTTTTTGAGGGGGCATCCTGCCTCCCTTAGGTCAATCCACTGGGGCATGATCCTTTAGTTTTCTTTGAGCCAACACTCATAATCACATTGTATCAAAGAGGGGAAAAATGTAGACCATCAAAAATGGTTCACACATATGTGCCCTCTATTTTTTAACATGCCTTCAATGTCTAATTCTCATCCCTAATTTACTAATATTTCTCCTTGATTTTTCCTCATTTTGACCTAATCAATCTCTTTTAAAATCAATTCAATCCATTATCAAAGTCATCAAAATTGATCCTTTGTTTCAACAAAATCATTAATTTGGTCAAATCATTTAATTTGTCTTCTTTAAGGGTAAATAACCCATAATTTATCTTTGAGTCTTAGCCTTGCTAAATAAGTTACATTTATTTATCCCCTTTTCTCTAAGTTTCACAATTAATTTTACATTAATTAATTGGCTAATTATTAATTTATGGAATTTTCATAATTCCTTAATCCTAATTTCCATTTTGTGGGAATAAATGAATTTCAAAATTTAATAATTCTGTCCTTTTGCCAAATGAGATTTTATCCCTTAATTTGTGCTTCACCCACTTTTCTAGCCTCTACTTCCTCTTTTTTACCCTCCACCTTGCCTTTTCTTTTATTGTCATAGTTTATGACAATTTTCCTTTTTGCCTTTTGTTATAATTGTCAAAGTTTATGACAATTTTCCTTTTTTTACTTTTGTCATATTTGTCATAGTTTATGAAAAATTTCCTTTTTTTAACTCACTAATTTCTAATTGTGCATTCAATTTGTCATAAATTTTCATTTTAATGAAAATTTTTCTCTTTCAAATTTATCGATTTCTAGAATCTATGGAAATTTTTATTTTGCTTATAAATTGACAATTTTCCTCTTTCAAATTTCTATTTCTATTTTGGAAATTTATAAATTGAGATCATTTCTCTTATTTTTGTTTAACCATCTTCTTTCAAATTTTCTCACTATCATTGTAGTCTTCTTATCAACATCTTTCTTTCATTGTGTCAACATGGGAGCTACATCCATTCTTTTGGAGAAGCAAGAGAGAGCACAATTGTCAAATTGAGGGACTTTTGTTATAGTTTACATTTCTTTGTCTCAATTTATTTTATGTTTGGATAGATTGATTTTGCATACTTTAGAGTTTGATGGTTCCTCTTGTGTGCATATTTTTATCATTTTCCTATCCTACAATAATAGGTGTAGAGAATGTGTTATGGAAAATGAGACTAGAAGTAGTTATAAAAGTAAATCTTATACATCAAAAGGGAAGTCAGATTTGGTACATACAGACCTATGTGGACCTACAAGGATAAGATCATACTATGGTGAAAGGTATTTTTTACTCTTTGTTGATGACTTTTCTAGAATGATGTGGGTTACTTATTTGAAAAAAAAATTAGAAGCATTTGACAAATTCAAGATATTCAAAGAAAAAGTAGAGAATGAATCAGGTTTAAAGATAAAACATTTGAGGTCAGACAGACATGGATCTAGTTTACTTTAGATCAATTCAATTCCTATTATGAAGAGCATGGAATTCAAAAGAAAACATATGCTCCTAGGACTCCACAAAAAATGGGAGAGCAGAGTGAAGGAATAGAACAATACTTGATGTTGAAAGAACAATGTTGATTGAAGGAAATGTATCACATGTTCATTGGAGAGAAGGTTTTGGGACAATATTATACACCTTGAATAGAATTCAAATAAGAGAAGGTACAAGTAAGACTCCCTATGACCTAGTGTTTGATCATACTCCTACTGTGAAATATTTTAGAATATTTGGTAGTAAATGCTATATGAAGACAGATGATGAAATGAAGGAATCTTTCTTGGTTATTCTAATAAAAGAAAGTCTTATAAATGTTTTAATCTGAGAATGAGAAAGATGACTGAAAGTAGCAATGTGAGGATAGATGAGAAATTTCAGATATAAGAGAGAATTTATGATTGTATTCAGAATACAAAGATCAGTGAGGCTGCTACTATGGAAGAAGAAGAACTTGTTGAAGATTAATTTGAAAATGAGAATTATGATGATGACACAAATGAGGTTACTGAGATCCCTAAGACTCTGAGGTATCTAAAGAAAGACCATCCTGAAAATTAAATTATTGGTAATACTTGAGTAAAGGTGTGATGACTAGATCAAAGGCAAGAGAAGAAATATATTTGATTTCTCAAGTTGAACCAAAGACTAATGATGAAGCTTTTAGAGTTAAATCTTGGATCAAATCCATGGAAGAAGAATTAGAATAGATAAACAAGAATAAAACTTGGGAATTTCTTCCTAGACCTAAAGACAAAAATGTGATTAGAACTAAGTGGGTTTTCAGAAATAAAATGAATGAAGAAGGTACTATTGTAAGGAACAAGGCTAGATTGGTATGTAAAGGCTATTCACAATAAGAATGGCTAGACTTTGAAGAGACATTTTCTCTTTTTTTCTAGAATCAAAGCTGTGAGACTATTATTGGCTTATGATGCTATAAGATATAAAATATGGATGAATAGGGTTTAGAATAATGCACATGAAAGAGACCCTAAACCCATATTTTATATATACATATGAATTCTAAGGGGATGGAATGTAAATATGGAAATGATAATATTGAAATGAAGAGATAAAGGTACTTACCTCTGAAAAAGAATTGGTTGAAAACCCTATCAAATGTTCTAAAAAACTATTGATTTTCATGCATGTAAGCCAAAACTGCGAGATCTACAAAACCCAGAAATATTTTTCTTTTCTGAGCAACGTCGACCTTCACCTCAGGACTGGGCTAAGATCATACCCTAGGGCACAATCTTATCCCTTTCTTTCTAACCTTGACTACACTACTCTGACATAAATTCTGTTTGCGGATCTTGAAAGTTTGGCAAAAAGGGTATCTAGATCTAGACTGAAATTTGTTGTCCTACACCTATTACCTACAAGAAAAATGGTTTTTTTTTAGGGGGGAGGGGTTTTCCTTAGTCAAACCCCAAATAGGAATTAACATTGAAATTGAATTGAAATTTCAGAGATAAACTAAGTAAATGGAACAATTCACCTTGCTTATATTGAAACCCTTGGAGAGGATTTGAATCTTTGAATCCTCAAGTATGGATGCTCCAAATGATTGTATAATTGAATTTAATATGTCTCAAATCAATTATATTTAGGTCTTCAATACTAATCTTGAATGGATCTTGGAATAGGAGGAGGCTTGATTGGAAATGAATGGAGGAATCTTCAACAAGAGGGCTCGATAGAGCTTGAATCCTTCAATGGCTACTAATGGATCTCCTTGATGAATTAGATCTTGAATGCTTGAAGGATTGGATTCTTGAAGGCTTGAATGCTTGAAGATGGATGCTTGATTCCAAAACTTTATGGAGAGATATTTCTCTTGATCATAGATGGATGGAGAAAACATGATTTTAATCGATGGAGAAAATGAGAGAGTAAGGCCTCCTTTTTTAGCGATCTAGGGCACAAACTTATAGAGAGGCCACATAGAAAAAAATAATTAAGATTCCATGGTAAAAAAATCTAGAGAGGTGCACATGGAGAGGAAATTAAATTAAATTCTTGACACAAAACTCTAGAAGGGGTCCACCCTTGTCACAAAATTTGAGGTAAGTCCAACCCCAAAGTTAATTTGAGCATTAGGAACAAAACTGGAGAAAGGATAATCTCCAATAATAAATTAGGAATCCTATACAAAGATCAAAAAAGGTCCACCTCAAATATTAATTTGATAATTCAATACTTAACCCGAGAAATAATGTCCCTGAAGAGGGAAAAGACAAGATTTTGATGAAACCCTAAAACTAGAATCTAACCCTGAGGATCCTAGACCCTAGGGTCAAGATCGAGGTTGAATTTTACCTAGGTCAAGGTCAAGGTTAAATTTGACCTAGGTCAAAGTCGAGGTTGACCTTGACCCTGAGGTCAAGAATCTCAAGTTTGCAATTCAGGATGCCATAATTATGTCAAAAAGAAGTGGAAAATAGGGGAGAAAGCTAGATCTGAGTCAAATAACCATTCAAGAAATTCAACATGACCCCAAACCACTTACTCAAAGGGATAAAAATTCTTAACATTGAAGTGCTTCCATTTTAAGATGATACAATGACACACAAAGACTTCAAGGTATATCAGATGGATGTGAAATCTGCATTTTTGGATGGAGATCTTCAAGAAGAGGGATACATAGAGCAACTAGATGGATTTCCTCTATCCAAAGATAGAGACATCAAATGCAAGTTGAAGAAGGCACTGTATGGACTGGAGCAAGCTCCAAGGGCTTGGTATGCAAGGTTGGATAAGTAATTACGTTGCCTTGGTTTGAAAAAAGGTAACGCTAATAGTAATTTATATTTGAGAACTAGTGAAGATGGAGTTTTGATAATATAAGTATTTGTTGATGATATTATTTTTGGAGGTAATGATGAAATGTGTAAGAATTTTTCTAAAGAGATGGAGAGTGAAGTTGAGATGTCCATGATAGGTGAAATGAAATTTTTTCTAGGACTGCAAATAAATCAGAGAAAGAATGGCATTTTTTTTTCTCGTACTAAGTATCTTAAAGAAATGTTGAGAAAGTTTGGAATGGAAGATTACAAACCTTTGGGTACACCTATGGTGACTTGTAATAAACTATCAAATGCTGATGAAACTAGGATTGTTTTTCCAAAAAAGTACAAATCAATTATTGGAGGATTACAATATTTGACTCATTCTAGGTCGAATATTGCTAATGTTGTTGGAATTGTGGCTAGATATCAGGAAGATCCTAAAGAGACACACATGGCCGCTGTGAAGAGGATATTCATATATCTTAAAAAAATAATAGAATATGGATTATGTTATGGTAAGAATGTTAATTTTGAATTTCATGCGTATACTGATATTGATTGGGAAGGAAACATTGATGACATGAAGAGTACTAGTGGAGGTACATTTTTCCTTCAGAAAAGGTTGGTTTCTTGGTTGAGTAAAAAACAAGATTGTATAGCTCAATCAATTGCTGAATTAGAGTTTGTTGCTACTGCTATTAACTACACTCAAATTTTTTGGATGAAACAAATGCTAAAGAACACTAGGATAACTTTTGTTGAGCCTGTGGTTATACATTGTGATAACACTAGTACAATGAATATTTCAAATAGTCCCATGATGCATTTTAAAATGAAACATATTTCTCTCAAGTATCACTTTTTGAGAGACAAGGTGGCAAAGGAGATAAGGTTGAAATACATTAGCATAAAGGAACAGATTGCTGACATCTTTACAAAGCCATTTCCAAAATATACCTTTGAATATCTCAGAGGTATGCTTAGGGTGTAGGACCCTCCTTGTGAGAACTAAATAATCTAGGGATGCATCAGTCCAGAGGTTTTTAGAGCCTTATCATATTCTGTACTTGATGTATGGATCTACTCCTTAGGAGGAGTGATCAATGAAGGCAGTTTTTGAAGACATTTGATGTTTTGTGTTACCCTTTTCCATTTTTGTGAAAGGGGGAGAGATTCTATGAGGAAATATCTACTATATGGGGAGATTGTATGGAGAGATACTATGTGAAGAGATGCTATGAGGAGCTATATTGAACTTTGGGTTTATATAACTTTGGGATGATGGATTTTCCCATATGTTGACATCAATGCCAAAGGGGGAGATTATTGAATATTTCTAATGCATTGGGGATATTTTATATGTTTAATCATTATGTTACTAAATGAGTATTCATACTGTTGTCATTTCTATTTTGTTACTGATTTCAACATATATCTGTTGAAGGAAAATAGACTGGTTATTACTGTGTACAGATACTATACAGATGTTTCAAAGGCTATGAAGTTAGATGTGAGTACTGGAAGGTGTTTTGATCTTATATCTAAGGTCACATGATTTTATGTTGTGTATTGAGTGAGTTAAAAATATTTTGGTGAAGACTAGTTACTGGACAATGACAATGAAAGTTGACAGAGATAGCCTCTATGTTTTAGGTATATCTTACAAAAGGTATGGATTCAGTTTATGCAAGCTTAAGAAATGGTATATAGTGTATTGAATAATTTTCATTGGTTAGCATGAGCTACAAAAAGAAGGATGATGTCAGTTGTGGCTTGTGTTCTGGAGAAGGCCTATTTGGAAGCTGACTTGGGAGATGTAGCATGTGTTTTGGGTGGCATGCATGGATTGTAGATGTTAGTCCTTATTTGATGTAATTTTATTGTTGGAGACTTTCTTTAGATACTGTATGTATCTTATCAATGGGTTATGTAATTATTTGTAAATTGGGAAAGCCTAATTGACTGATCTGAGCATAAAATTTGTAATAGGGTATATATGTAAGGTATTTTATTTGGAAAATATATGGAAGATATAAATGTAATCTGAAAGAGGATTGTAGAAGTTATGAGCTTGTTTCTTCTAGATGTAGAGAAGAGAATTGTATGTACTTCATTTGAACTGATCAAGCAAAGATAGTTCCTAGCAGATAGTTCACAAGGATTATGTATTTCCTCAGATACACTTGTGCTGTGAATAGTGTGTTCTAAAGGTGGACTTAACCTTCTTTGGGAAGTGTACCTAGGTAGTGAGCCTACCTCTTTTCTTGACTCCTAACAGGGTCTATCCTTGAACAAGTACTATATACTATAATGCTTTAATATAATCCTAACAGGGCTAGATCTTCTTACAAGGATACTATACTCTCAGTACATCATTTGTGGGTGTTAATTCCCACCGGGTTTTTTTTACCTTTAACAGGGTTTCCCTGATACCAAAATATTGTATTATTTTGTTGGCATTAATTGTGTTAATTTGATTTGGAATTACTTCTCTTAAAACTTCAAAGTGTAATATTTTGTCATATAACTGATTCACCCCCTCTCTTAGTTATATTGGTGGACTATTTTTCCTAACAGTTCAAAGCCTCATAAGTAATATAGTGAAGGGATAGATTAGAGACATATTTATTTTTCTAAATGGTGTTCCATTATTTCTCCTCTCCGTACATTCTCCATAATTGTTTATCTAGAAGGGCCTTGTTCATTTTTTGATAGATATGATGCCTAAACCTCCAAGATTATTAGGTCTAGAGACCTTATTCCAAGTCAATAGAGGGATATATTTTCTTTCATCAATTCTACACCACATAAATCACTTTTAAATACTTTCCATCTTATCTCCAAAATTAGAAGGAACTTTAACAAGGATGAGAGCATAAATAACCAAACTTTGTAAATAGAATTTGAGATGAGTGATTTTTCCTGCATAAGAATGATAGATAGCTTTCCATCTACTTAGTTTTTTGTTGAACTTATCCATTAAGTCCAACCCGAAGGAATCAAGAAGCTTCTCCCCTAGGGGAAGACCCGAATATACAGAAGGGAAGGAATTGATGTTGCAATGCAAAAAAGAATTAATCTTGTTATGTCCACCCTCTAGAGTATTTATGAAAAAAACAAAGCTCTTCTTCTAATTAATTAACTTTCTTGAAGCCCTAGAATAGGATTGGAGAACCCCTTTTATGTTTCTAGCCTAATGGACAGAAGATTCTCCGATAGATACAATATTATAAACAAAATTCTCATACGAGAAAATTAAATTGGCAGAGGAAGGAGGCAGCCCTTTTAGATTCCCTTCACTAATTAATGGATGAATATACCTTCCCAAGCTTTCAGCCATTATACTAAAAAGTAAAGGGGAAATATGATCACCTTTCTTCAAGCCACTAGAATTGTTGAAAAGGGGAGAAGAGGACCCATTGATAAGGATATCAAAAGAAGGGGTGTAGATATGTTTTTCTATCAGCTGAACAATTTCACCCAAACTCAAATTTCTCCAGCACTATCCTTAGATACTTCTAGTCCACTTTATCATAGTCTTTAGCCATATCAATCTTAAGGAGAAAACCTTATTTATTATATTTCAAGAGAGGATGAATATTCTCATGTACTATTATTATAGAATACATAATTTTTCTTCCTAGAAAAAAACTATTTTATTGAGGGGAAATGATAGAAGGAAGAATTTAGAGAGTTATAAGAGTTAAAACTTTAGAAATAACCTTATATAAGGAATTGCATAAGATAATAGATCTGAAAAGATCAAAGGAATAAACACCTGTCTTTTTTGGGATTAAAGCTAAAAAAGTAGACTTGATCTCCTCTATCATTCTCCTACACCCATAGAACTCTTTAACAATGTTAGTGACATTTTTTCCCACTATATGATTGAATAAATGGAAAAAGAACATTTGGAAACCATTAGGGCCTAGAGCCTTTTCATCCTCAAAAGAAAATATCACATCCTTTATTTCTTTGGCTGAAGGAATAGAACCCAACATTTTTTTCTTCTTCTTAGTAAGAATTCTAGGGATACTATTCAACATCTTCTTTTGCTCAGCTTCCATAAAATTGGGGCCGATAGGTAAAAGATGTTAGAATAACTAAGAGGGGGGTGAATCAGTTATCCTATGTCCCAATTCAAAATGTATAATCCAAAACAATTCTACTACTTCTAACATAAAATACTTCCACTGTCTATGTATTTACCAATTGACAATCTAAACTCTATAATAATTACTGATTAAATATAACATGTAATATGCAAAGTATGATCACAAAAAAATATCACAATCAACTCATAACACACGAGATTTAACATGGAAACCCTGTAAAGGGAAAAACCACTTGGGACCGGCAACCCAAAATTGTTCACTCTTCTGAAGTGAGGTCAGTGAAGACCCAACCCTATTAAAGGTTTACAAACACACTGTTAGGTGTGACCTTGTTAGAGGATTTTAGACCAGAAGTTATCATCCAACCAGCAGTCACTCTGGGGTTGATAGGATAACAATGTTCACTATATGAATGAAACATCAAAAGACTTTCATAGTCCACTCGATTA
Organism: Chamaecyparis obtusa; assembly: GCA_027943335.1. Lineage (NCBI taxonomy): Eukaryota > Viridiplantae > Streptophyta > Pinopsida > Cupressales > Cupressaceae > Chamaecyparis > Chamaecyparis obtusa. Next base: position 110,272 of record BSBK01013594.1, on the reverse strand, counting down.
AGAGATTTAACTATGTAAAATGGTTAAATGTGTAACAGTAGGTGATCTGCGTAAATACAACTTCAGTTTGTAGTTTACAGATCAATGTTTAGCTCATTCAAATATTTCTAACCAATATAACACTTCAGATTCAATACTGTATCAACTTACTATCCATCAGTAATAACTCTTTGTAGCTCGATAACTATTCTGCAGCTCGGTTCTTATTAACCAGTATGATCAGAAAAATTCTCCATGCAATTATTCTGCAGTATCTTCTTCTTCCGGCATATGTTTCATAATGAAACCAATGTCTCTTATATAGATGAGTAAATCATTTTCTTCTCCTCCATCAGATTTTGCTGCTTAATCATATTCATAGATTTTTTCACTTTAAGCTCCCTCGGCTGATGTGTCAGTAACACGTTTCAATCTGCTCCATTAGATCCTTTTGATTTATGTTAGCCATCGATCTTCATAACAAACATTATCTATTACCTCGATTTCATACACTTTACAGCTCATCACTTTATCAGCTAAACTAATCATTTAATTCCTTTTTGTTTTTCTTGCTTAACAAAGAAATGCATCAGTGAACACAAGCTTAGTTAATACTGCACTCGATATACACTACACTTGGTCGGTGTATACTAAAATGCTGTATTACCGACAACACTGCTTTGTGTCTTTCAACTCTATTCTTCATTATAGATGAATGCAACATAATAAAGTCAATTCCATCAAGTCATAGACTCATCAACAAGTTACTCAGTGCATTCCTTATCCTCATCTTTCATATACATCTTCCTCATATAGATATTTTTGTTCATCTCTTTCACCTTCCTTTAGATGTGTCGGTATAGTAACTTACAAGATAAGTACTATCATGCTAGTTGACATCAATGACAACATAATATTGATTTAATAATCTTGCATATCTAATCATCAACTCCTCAGTAATCTTGAATTACAGATTCTTCATTCTAGTTCTAAATCAGTTGTAGTTCATCAAAATGTTGGAGAATTAATTAATCACTTCCGTTTGCAGATCTTCCTCCTTAACTAGACTAGAAGTTCCTTTGATAATTTCACTTATTTTATTAGCTTCTTTGTGTTTCAAAGTGGTGATTTGGAAATATTTAGTATTTTTGTCTTCATCCTTAAGCCAAGAAACTCGAGCTCTTTGTCTCCAATAAATCTTCTCTTTCAAAATTATATTATGGTAGTGATCGAAGGCCTCATTCTCACTTAATTTAACTTCCTTATAGTAACAAAATTGTTTTATGGGATCCTGAACAAGTTTGAGATTGGATTTTTCTTGCTCTTTTTGCTTTAAAATGTCTCAAAACACCCCCCTTTTCCACTTCTTTATTTCAGATTTAATAATCCTAAGTTTCTTAGAAACTCTCAACATGGCTGATCCTTCAATTTAAGATCTCCATAATTACACAATCCTCTTCTCCAAATCAGGGTGAAGATTCCACATTTTCTCAAAGAGAAAAGGAAAATTTCTTTTACAAGACATAGGGTAAGCAGTAAACGAAATAAGGAAGTGGTTAGAGGAATTTTTTGAGATAGAGGTTAAAGAGAAAATATACTTATAGTACCATTTTCAAAAAATCAGAGCTCTATCTAGCCTCACCTAGATGCAATCTTTACCAACCCTCCTATTGGACCAAGTATAGTTGATTCCCTGAAGATCAATATTAGTCAAAGATTGATTATTAAAAAATACATAAGATCAAATTTATTTCTTTAAATCCTTAAGAGGGGAATTTAAATCCCCCATAATCATCCAACTTTCATCACTGAAATGGCTTCTACGATCAGCCAACTTAAGCCAAAAGTTAGCTTTGCTACTCTTAGAATTGGGAGCATAAATGTTAGTGAGAACCCAATCAAAATTATATCTTATATGGTGCATACATATAAACACCATGTTATCATCCTCAAAAATAATGTCACCTCTAATAATAATTGTATTCCAGATGATAGTTGTACCTCCATAAGCCCCATTAGAACTGCTACTACTAATTCCATTATTACAAAATAATTTATTATTTTTCACTCTCTCTGTACTCATGTTAGTTTCTTGGACCAATATAATATCTGGTTTATCATCCCTTATCAAGTTCCCAATCACATCATGTTTGTGGGGAGAATTTAGTCCCCTTCTATTCTATGATATGACCTTCATTTATTACTAGGAGTAAACACTTCTGGGATGGTCTTTTTTTTTCCATCTTGCACCACATCTTGCCAACTATCATTTTCTATACTTTTCTTCTTGGAAGGTCTTCCTTTAGATTCATTTTTACCCACATCCACCTTCTTTCTTCTAGTGTTAATGCCATCCAATATATTTTGGAAATAAGGACCATCCCCCCTTCCTCTACTATTCTTCTTTTTGCTTCTTACTAGATTAAATTATTTATCTTCCTCTTACAAATATTTCAAATAGGGGATTCTCCACTTCTATAGAGATTCATGAGGGTTTTAGAAACTATTGATAAATCAATAGTTATGTTGTTTTCTTCTATGGGGTTCCCTTGGTTGAAGCTCTCAAAACCATTACTTCCTTGGGATTCATTACAAAATAGATGGTTTACTTGTATCCCACTTAAGTAATCCAAGTAGTCCTTATTACTGTCTTCTTGAGTACTTCCATTCCCTTTAATACCATTATGTTCTCTCCCCTGATTGGAGGGGGGAATGGTTAAATTGTAAGTTTCCTCTGAAAGGTCAATCTTGTTCATATCACAACCTAACTTATGACTATGGTACTAAGAGATATCATCTAGAGGAGGAACAAGAGCCCCATCTAGATTGATTTCCCAATTAGAAGATCCTATCTCATCCCCTATTTCCTTATCTTCCTTATTGTCATTATTTTCCTTAGGCTCCAAAGGGTTCTTAACTCACCACTCCTTTTTATCATCTCTACTATTATGGGGCTCTATCTCTTTTCCTTTTTTTATAGGGAAATTTCTTACCCAATGGCCAGATTTTATATATTTAAAATATGCAAAGGGATAGAATTCATATTGCATCAGTTGCCACTATTTTTTGAACCTTCATCTTATATCTATAGAAAGGGGAAGATTAGAGGAATCACTAATATAAATACACAATCCAAAAAAAACCAAATTGGATTTAGAAGAAATGGATGGATCCATATCTATTAGTTCTCCCATTATGCTCACAATTCCCTTAAACTCCCCTCCATTCCAAAATTCCTATGATAGTCCTAGGAATTTGAACTACACTCAGGAAGACTCCACAAAAGAGTCATTCAAATCCAGATTAGCACTCCATTTGCATAAAGACAAGGATGATCTACCTAGAATCCAAGGGCCCCCACACAAACCTTTCATCATATCCTCACTATTAGAGAATGAAAAGGATAAAGCACCCTTGACCATCGTTGGTATGTCTACTTCACCTTTCAAGAACCATCTACGACTAACATACTTTCAGACTACATCAATATTTGGTCGAGGATCAGAAAATTTTCCAACAAGAATCATCTTCATAGATGCTATTGAGTTATCTAGGAACAAAAATTCCAAACTCACCTTTATATGGTGTCGATATATTATTCACGTCTAACAATGATGATTTAAATAATGATTTCTTCCCAAGTAAAGCTACCCACATGCATTCCTTATGGTTAGGCCCACAAGATAAGTCAACAACACATTTTTTTCCTTTCAAGGCTAGACCACCTCCTCCCAGATCAAATGATGTAGATTCAACCATTTCATCCTTGTATTTTCCTCCTTTCAAAGATTCTTCTAGGGAAGTCAAGGAATCACCTCCTTTTGATGCTCTAGCTTCCAATGAACCCCCTTAGTAGTTGGATCCTATCCCTTTGAATCATGAGGCACTCCATAGGCTCCCTTGTTCATGTTCCCTCCTTCGTAGTTCAAATTTGGTCTCTCCTTCACCATTCAAACCTTTTCTCCTGCTCCTGCATGGATTTTTTTACTCCCTTTTTTACTTAACCTTACAGTAAGTTAATCTCTCATAAATTGTGATATTTTTTGACTTATGACCAATATTATTTTTTATTGTATTCTATCAATTAAAGATATCTAAGGACCAATTTTTTTTTAGTTTTTAAATGAAAGCATTAACAAGTTTTTTTAAACAATTGATAAAATAAGGAGGCAAAGAATAATCCGATTTCAATTCTTTGTCTTGAAAGGTTCTAGTAAATAATTTATCCATCAACTTGTGGTGATGAGAGAAATCACTAGACAAGGTTTGAATAGTCTTAACACAACTCAAAGGATCATCCTTAGAATTATAAGTCTCAAGATAAGGAATATACATGTACTACAAGATAACAACATAGATGATATCCAAAGATAAAGTACTAGAAAAGTCACATGTACGAATGTTGAACAAGGATCAAGTCACTAAATCATTTTTTTGTTGCATGGAATATATAGTTTGAGCCAATCTGTTAATGGTAGTACCAATAAAAAGAACAATAGGAGGAGATACATTTGAAATATTTGGAGCATTATGAGAAATAGAAGGAATAGTTGAATTATAAAAATGATAGACTATTGTAAGTGGGCATTGATTTAGGTAAAGAAACCCATGCCACACTTGAAGGAAAAGAAAGATCAATAGGATTAGGAATTATCACATGTTTAGGATTATTATTTTTAATGGAAGTTGTTATGATAGGTGGAGCATAAGTGGACGCACTAGGAATTGTGGTAGAAATAGGAATAGAGGTCTCAACACTAGTGGTAGGTAGAATAACTCCTAAATATTGAGTATATTATATAATAGGATTGACATTGTTATCAATGAGATGAAATTAGTTACATAAGATAAACCATGTTAACCATTATGAATTAGTTTCTGGAGCCCCTCTATAATAGAAATGACCTTTGAATTAGAGTTTTCTTGTCTTCATCATTGTTAAAATATCTGAAAGTCATCTAAATTTTTTTGGACTTGCATAGGAAGAACCCTTAAAGCCTCTTCTTCATCATGGGAATAATGGAAAGAGTTATTATCTATTATAGGATTGATATCACTAATACATGCATATTGGATTCATCAATATTCTTGGGAAAGAGAGAAGGTTCAAGATCAAAGGAACCCATAAGTCTATGACTTCTCCTAAATGGAATTTTATAATTATGACTAAAATTGATAATAATAATGCACAAGGGAATATGAGAAAAGATATATATCTAATGAAATTTTAGGATTTGAAAGAGATATGCAATCGAAAATAAGAAAAAATTTTATGTAAAGAAAATTCAACTATCAAAGTCAATGATGTAATGGAAGAATACACAAGTAGATCTAGATCTTAAATAAGCATACATATAAGATAATAAAAAGAGGATATAAATACTAAATCAAAAGTATGTAAGTGATTTGGGCTCACAAAAATGTACAATGGGGATGGGAATATCAACGCAAATTTAAACATACTAAGTGAATTAATTTCCCAATTCTTTGACTGCACATTAGGAAATGATAATATCCCCTATAAGGTAAAATTGATATTAAAGTACTAATTGGGAACAAGATATGTCCTTATATAAGAAATAAATTTAATGACTTGGGAATGTTTAAGTGATTAAGTAGATCTAAAAAAAAATTCACTAAAAATATTATCAGAATAGACTTATATGATTTTATATTGATTTGAAATTGATGGAAATAAAAATTAGGAGATGAAACACACCTAATTTTTTTTTGTCCAAAATACAAAGGATAAGTCAAAATTTGACATGTAATTGTGGAGAGGTCCAAAGTGGCAACATGTTCTCAACACTTCCAAATGAATTTTTTATAAAACCTGCAACTATTCTTGTACTACCTACAAAAGATTTGATGACTCTACGACCTATTTCTAAAAATGAAAAAATGGGGAAAAAGGTTGGGGAATGGGATTTTCCTTGGTCAAACCCCTATTTAGGAATATAACAAGAAATATGATAGAAATTTCATAAAGGAAATAATGTATAAAGGAGAATTTTTTATTTACCTTGCATAAAACAATCATGAATAGATGTAGAAATATCCTAAGTCATTGAAGATACTTGAATGTGTTTGAAATCAAAAGAGTGTACCTTGGAATATTATGCACAATCAAGGATTCCCTCATAAATACATATAGATATGAATCCCACTAGTAGATCAATAATGTAGATATGCTTGATAACTACATGTGAAGAATGAGAGAGAGAATGATGAATGGAGAATATTCTTTCTTGATTGAGAATTCCTCTAATTAGCCATCATGAGAGATAAAATTGCATCAATTAGAGAATATGCCTTTGAGTTGATGGATCTTGAAGAAATGGAGAATTGGAGATCTTGAATTGGACGCTTTTTCTCAAAATGTTGAATCCAAATCCTTGATTTCTTATCTTGATTAATTTATTTCTTGATGGATAGCTTGCATTTTATTACTTTTTACCAAATAAGAGGAGAGGAGGTACTTTTATGCTTCACTCCCTCCATTAGAGATTCAAATTTGATCCAAGATGAGTGTTGGATTAAGTATGGAATGATAAGTACTGAGAGGGGAGGGGTGAATTAGTACTCCAAAAAACTCATAACACAATTATTTTGGTATCGCAGAAATCCTTGTTAGTGGAAAAAAACTATGGTGGGGATGACACCTACAAAACTTCACTATTACAGTAAAAAGTCTACTCAGTTAGAGCTACAATGATATCTATTTCAGATAGATTATCATGTTAATATTATTAACTCGATGAAGATTCTAAAGAGTAGTTAACTCTACTTTGCTAAAGGATCTTAAAATTCTAATATTAGAACTATACCCTGTTAAAGGATTTACAAAATAAGATATGCTAGGATTTGCCTGGTTAAGAGACTTTCAACTTTGATTACACTTTAATCAGTACACAAATATGTCTTTAATACTTACATCTATCTTATGCTTATCAGACTCAATATGCTCATTAACTATTTACATCATAATGTGCTTCACTAACAATAACAATTTTGTGCTCTATAACTTTAGTTCTGAATCACAATAACAATCTTCTCTTTAGTGCTCTGTTACTCAATAACTTCTCTACTCATGAATTTATCTTTGCAATTTCTCTTTCATAGATGCTCTCTCTCTCTCTCTCTCTCTCTCTCTCTCTCTCTATCTCATAAGTTGATCTTAACATTTGGATCCATTTATACTCAATTCTAGTAGTGGTGGAAACAATCTAGAATCTTATCTTTAAGCAGTGCTAGCATTGGTTACTCCTCCAATGTACATTTCATATTTATTTATTATTTGTGAATCTCATCTTGTAATCATACATAATCATTATGTTTAGAAATCCAATTCTCTGTCAGGTGATCTCCTCAGGATTTACAAATTAGTTTCTTCTCGGTGTCTAGGTTGAATGTATCTATAGATTCTTCTTGTGTCGGCCTGTCATGCTCAATAATACATTTTCCTTCTTCTCGGTAATTATATCAACTCTAAGTTCAATATATATTGTAGATTGGTAAAAATAATTCCCCAGTTCTTGCATCTTCCTTTCTTAGTGTCTAAACTTCCTTTTCCTTAACAAAAAACTCTTTCTTTTATTTCCTTATATCAACTAGCTTAAGTACTTTACTGACTTTCCATTCCTTCTTTACTGAATGACTTTGACAAACAAAATGACATAATCATAAATAATGACAAATAACTAACTCTATGGGAGTATCAATCTCCCCCCTTCGACATTAGTTCAGTATGTTTTTCAAAAACCTTCAAAGTCATCAAAATTTTGTCCTTGGCAAAATTGTAAAAAAATTTCATGTATACATATCTTCGTAAATATCTTTACTTATTACTCCCCCTATAGTAATAATCCATGTACAATATCTATCCATCTTATTTAAATATCAACCTCTCTCTATTATCTCTATTATCCTCCTTTTACAATATATTCCCCCTTTTAATGTTATCTTTATCTAATGATCTATGTTATTCCCCCTTTTTAGCAAAAATGCCAAAAATAATAACTTATGGTTTATCCAGTGGAGGCATCTTGTAAAAAATTAATTTTTTATCTTTCTTGTGCATCTTTCAGTGATGTCTTCCATGAATCTTTTAGTCTCTACAATACTATGATATGTTCACTGATGTCAGCTATTAAACTAATCATCGTGTCCATAACCCTTACATCTGGTGTTCTCACTAAATCTTTTGCCTTATGTACATGTTTCTATAATAACTGAATATGTGGAGTCAAAAGTGTTTGTAGTTACATGAGACTCATTCTAATTGTATTCTCCTATTTTTTCAGCTCATGTTGCACTCCCATTAAGTTCTTCATCCTTTCATAATATTCCTTGAAATAATTAGGCTTGGTAGATACTTTAGTTAACTTCTCTGTCAGCTACTTTTCCACATTCTCATCTTTTTGCTTGATGTCCTTGGTCAAATTTGAAATCAAAAAATTATTTTGAAATAACAAAATAATGTCTTGGATCTCTTTTTATAACTCAGTAAACATCTCAAGTAGCATTAACTTATCAAGTGCAACCAATTGAAGGAGTTCTTCAATCATTTTATCTTCCATTTTATTCTTATGTACTTGTACCATATACTTTATTTTCTCAGTACCAGGTTTATTTATTTGGTTTACCAGTTCACTTAATTGATAGTAAATGTCTCCTTTTTCATTAATATCTACCTCTGGTACAATTTCTTGTAGTATGTATTTAAAATTTTATAAGACACCATATTTTTTCTTCTTCACAAGTAATTTATCTTGGGCGACTTTCCTCTTTAATAAATCTTTGAGCTTAGATAGTTCCTTAGGATTCATGGTGGAGATATAAACCTTTTGATAAAATGATAGGTTGGCTTAAATCAAACTTATTCTTTTCATGCTCCCTTTTCTTTAATTTTTAATTATCTATAGATGCCTTCTTTGCACCAAATGTAGTAGTAGTATCCCCAATTTTGTCATATTTTTCTTCATTTTTCTCTTCTACCTTCATCTCTTATTCTTTCTTTTCCTCTTTCTTTCCTTCTTGTGTTTATTCTTTCCTTTCTTCTTTATAATTTTCTTTCTCCTTCACTAATTTTTTGGCCATGATAGGGATTACCATCTCTTTATTCTAACCTTGGGTAGTCTTGATCTCTATAGTGACCTTGGTATCATTTGGCGCAATTTCTTTTTCTAGTTCAGAGGGGGCATCAGCTGATAGGGAGCTCCCGACTGAGTCACCTTGACTCACATCAAAGGTCTCCTTCCTAGAACTAATAAGGTTTCCTTTTAACCTTAACCAATGGTAGGATACTCAACTCGTTCACCCTTTCTACTAGGATCTCCACTATCAACTAGGATTTCATACAACATTGAATCCACATGGGTAGATTCCTCTTCATAGACTCAACCATATCAAAGAGTCTTTCAAGGTAGGTCTTGTGCTTCTTCCATCAAAATTTAATTTTTCTTGAAGATATAGAACCATAACTCATTCACACACCCTTTTGACTCAATAATTATAGTAATAGACCTAGTGAATTCTTGTAGCCGTGTCCAGCCACTTTTTATGAACTAACTCCCAAACTTCACAAAACAACACCAAAATAGATCTTCGATTTGGATACCCTTTTGGTAGATACAAAATATTTTTAGGGTCACAAAGTATCAAACTATCCATACAATACTTTAATGCTCATAGGGATATGGTCATGAAAAGTAGGGCTAATGGCCTAGTTTTTAGGAACACTTCACAAAATGAGATGAAATGGATTCACCAGCCTCCCCCATTTCTTGTAGTGGTTATTTTGGTTGTCAACACCATCCTCCAATAATTGTATCTTCCTCTTCAATCCTATCCTATAATCTAATTTCACCATTACTCAGTTGTCCCTAGTCGGGCCATAGCCTAGGTTGCCTAGGCTAAGAGGTCAGAATCCACCATATTATTTCCTAAAATTTAAAAAACAAAAACAAAACTAATGTAAAATGACCCCTTCATCATTTCACCAAGTCTCAAACCATTTCAATGGGTAGAAATGGAATGGGAGTCAATTTTCTATATATAATCATGTCTGGTCCAGAGAACTCAAAAGAGGGAAAAGTATTTACATGAAACTAAAAAATGGAAAGTGAAACTAAATTCCTATCACAATAAAATTTAAAACAATAATAAAAATATAATTAAATCAAAACTAAAAGGCATTCAATCCATCATACTCATGGAACAATAACATAAGATAAACACACACATTGTTCACTGTGAACACTTAGGCTAATTCATTGATAATGAAGGCTAACCACTCTACACTATTCCCAATGTCCTTAAATAGTTGAGGATCATTGGTTAAAAAAGTATCCACCTATCTGAATCATTCCCTAGGTGTTTTCAACTATTTTTACAACTTTTTCAAAAACTTGTCCAGCAATATTTAGAAAGTTGCAAAGTTGCTCAAGCAAATTTTTCTTTTTTTGAACATTTTTTACAAAATGTTACTCTAGTCTCTATCTAGTCTTATGGATGAAATCACATGGTTATAAAATGTGACCTTAGAATCAAAAATTAACAAAAATATCCATTTTGAGGACTTTGACTACTTTCCACTCAACTTGAGAGGTAGTATGCTCATCAAGACAAGTAGAGAGCACTCAGATCCTAACTCACACAACCAAGATTTATTTCTTCAAGGAAACAAAAAAAATGAAACAAAACTAAATAATCTAAAGAAAAAAGTAGGGCTTCAACCCTAGGTGTTCCTGCACCATACTCCACCTCGATAAAAGAAGTCAAGTTCCTTCTAGTTCTAGGATGGCTAAATCTATTCCCAACTTTTTGAATTATTCTTCAGCAACCTATGTGGCTTCTGCATCTAGAAGAGTCTTCCATTTTATGAGGTTTTTCTTGTAGATTCCATGTCTGGTCCATTTCTTAATTCTAGACTCAAGGATTCATTCTGATAATGGCTTGGGTGGAGAAGGTAAGGGTACATCTTTGGAAATTTGTTTTTTCTCCTTTGTGATCTCTATATCAAATGGTATGGGTCCTTTGTAAGAAAGTAGATCTTGGACATTGAAGTCTGGTTAAATAGACAAATCTATGAGTAGATCAATCTTGTAAGCATTATCTCGATACTTGAATAACACCTTACATGTAAAAATACTCTTCATTTGGAGTTTTCTTGGTATGCCTTTCTGCAAACTTTTTTTGTTGAGGTGTACTATAACTAAATCTTCAACTGGAAACTATAAGTCTTTCTTCTTGGCATCCACTTTGGCCTTCAATCTCTATGTTTCTTCAATCAGTACTTTTTGACCTAGTCATGTACTTCCTTTATGGATTGGGATAATTATTCATCACACTCACTCTTCCCCTCCATGTTTCCTAAGTCCTTAAGTTCAAAAATACCTCTAGGGTGTGCACCATAGACTATAAAAAATTTAGACTTTTACTAGTGGTCCTGTTAATAGTATCATTATAAGCATACTCATCTTGTGGCAGGATTTGACCCCATAGTTACCCATACTCCTTTTTCAATAATCTTAATAGATTACCCAACACTCTATTGATAACCTTTGTTTGGCCATTGATTTGGGGGTGATAAGCTGGCCCAAAAGATAGATTTGTTCATAGTCTTTTCCGAAGTGTTTTCCAAAAGTGTCCCATGATTTTATCATCTTTTTCTGAGAGTGTGCTAAGAGGTAAACCATGAAGTCTTACAATTTCATTGAAGAAAAAGTGAGTTATATAACTTGCATCATTTCTTTTGTCTTGCATGGGATGAAGTGACTCATTTTACTTAATCTATCTACTGGCCACTGTTGGTTGTGGATTATTCCCTTTGATCTTCAACTTGCAGATTTACACTTTGATGGATAATTTAAATAAAAATTTGACTCTATGACCACTCCAAAGTCCACAAGGAAGAGGGCCAACTGACAAGGATCAACAATGAGATCCTTCTTCACTTTAAGCCTTAATCTTGGGTGGGTGTACCCTTGACTCACTTCTCTAAAAGAGTCACCAAATAGATATTCAAATAGGTCTTTTACAAACAAACTGAAGGTATGATCATTTAAATTGTGTATGTGTGGTTGAAGACCATGAAAAGCTTCTAGAGAATGGACTGGTGCCTTAACCTAGGGAAAAGAGTCACCCAATTGCATACATCAGCTCAAGATCTTAAATCAAACACTCTCAGGCTCAGGATAAGTGCTTTGCCAATTACCCCTCTCCCTCAAGCACTTAGAACATCAAATTCTTACTTGGTTGTCAACTCACTGAACTCACCCAAAAGACTTTAATCCCAATTTTGTTAGGAACTCAGAGATGACTTCACAATACTCTTTGTTTACCATATGCTAATACACTTTGTGAAATTAACATATATGAGCTTAGAACCAAGACAAGAAGACATACACAAATGCAGGATTGGAACCCAATAGCATTCTCATTAACATATTCAGAATCAATATACAATCAAAGAAACACTAAGATAGGAAGCAGGCCCAAAATTAGTTTCTCCTTCTTCAAATGTACATGAATCTACAACCAGGGACCAAAAAGAAATCTTGGAACCCCCTCTAAGTAAATAATGCTACAAATTATACCACTAGCTACCTTGGAAACCCAAAAATAGGTTGCAACAAGCTACAGACAGCTAGGGAAGGGCTAAGGTTTCACCCACTAGAACAACCTAACCAATCAAAAATTTATTACATTGGGTGAAAAACCAAACAACCTGGATAATCAGATCCAAGAATGATTTGTAATAATGAAAATTTGCAAGCTTAGTATAGAACACCAGGGATAACCATGAGAAATAGTCCTATCAGCCACCTGTGAACACACCTCAAGCAACAAAATAATCCTTCACACAGCACAAAAGTCTCTCCTTTTTTGAAAACCATCTACAAGGAACCCTGCAATAATATTTGAATTTGGGCGCCAATGGCAAACTGGTCAACCTTTAAATCATAGTCGCTGGTATTACATTTTCCTAGCAAATTGGGCAGTCCACAATGGCCAACAAGCCCATGAAAAATCCAAGTCTTCATCACCGCTTCAATAGCCAATCAGTATCTAACACCTCAATAGCACTGGCACCGTGGACCCACCTTTAACTTGGCAACGACAACACTCATAATAGTTGTCGCATGATCGTATATCTAGGAGATGGGCTATGCGATCATGCAACACGCTACAACCTTTTACCTCCGTCACCACCATGCCACATAAAATTAACACCAAGGGGTTTGTCGCATGATTTCATAGCTAGAAAATGGCTTATGCGAACATGTGACAAACTGCCTGCACTCATCACCGTCAACTACCCTTGGGTATCGGACCCACGATGTGTATCCACCTCAGCACCACACCGACCAATCAAAAAGGAGACATGTCGGAAAGGCCCGACACATGGACCCACACCGTAGTTCTTAAATTTTTCATGAGGTTTGGTGGTTAGTCGTATGTTTGCATAGCTTTAAATAGAGCTATGAGAACATGCGACAAACCATCAGTGTGTTGCCATGGGCTGCTAAGAACCACCACACCAACCAATCAAAATCACACACATCAGCATCTGCATAGCATGTCAGACCCACCACATTTTTGGCCTTTTGAAAGCTGGAAGATCGGACGGTTGTCGCATGATCGCATAGGCTAGAAAGATTCCATGCGATCACATGACAACCACAGGATCAAGACTCTTTCCAAACAAACTAGGCCCATCTGCCATTCTCCCACCTTAGACCAACTGGAAGATGCCACATCACAACCTACCACCAAGCCCTAGGAACAGGTGTCAACTGGTCACATGGTTGCATGTCAAAACTTTCTGACATGTGATCATGTGATAGCTAACCACAGGATGCCACATAACCGCCAACGGGACCACCAGCTAGGAAAAGAAGACAGAACAAGATCAACGGCTAGTCTCATATTCACATGCCTCTGACACATCACATAAGATCTTACACCCACCATTAGATGAGAAACCTATCAGAGAGCTGGGCCCACCAACCGATCACACTTTCCCACTTAAGACCGAAAAACAAGGAATGCCGGCAGAAGGAGAGAAATGTGAGGTTGAAAACATCCAAAGTTTTCACAACAGTGAAGGATTGAAAACATCCAGGGTTTTTGATGCTAGAAGATAAGCATGCAAAATTGGGAAGGCACAAGGTCAAAAACAACCAAGGTTTTCATACAGAGTGATAGAAAACATCATGGGTTTTCGACATTAAGGCACATTCTAAGATTATTTCCTGCAGACCACAAAAATTTGAATAACTCCCTGGGTTTTGCAATTTAGGAGATGCGATCTGGACTGGAGTAGGGTGATACATTAAAGAGCATGGGGCTAAGAGTGCACACCATAAAACCAAGTAGATCTACATCTTGAGACAAAACTATGACTATAGGCATGGCGGGATAGCATTACAAAACATTTGCAGGGAACAAGCCATTTTCAAAGAATTTTGCATGAACAGGAAAATGGACTAATAGCCACTACCAAAATTTTATCCATCCCATTGTTTGTTCTTGGCAGCCCCACTATGAAATCCATGTTGATGCACTCCCATGGCCTATTTGGAATAGGAAGTGGTTGATAGAGTCTAGTATTAGAAGACATTCCTTTGTCTTTTTTACATACTATACAGTTCTCCACATACCTCCTAACATGTATTTTCATTTTTGGCTAGTAATAGAACCTCTGAACCAATTCAAGGGTCTTATTCAGTCCAAAGTGACCACTAAGAATTTCATTGTGATTTTTGTGTATCAATTTTTCTCTCATAGATCCTCTAGGTACACACAATTGACCACCTCTAAACAATAGTCCATTTTGTAAGGTATATTCTATAAATTTACAATGAAAATGGTTGTTTAAGTCCATACAAACCTTCTAATCCTTTGAAAAAATTTCATCTTAATTATACAAGTCCTTAAACATTTCCACCCGAATGCTTTGTACCTGCACCTCCTGAATAGTAAGTATCCTTCAAATCAAGGCATCTGCATCTTTTTTCATCTAGCCCTTCTTGTCTTTAATAGTGAAGGTATAGGCCTGCAAGAACTCCATCAACTTAATGTGTCTATTTCTCAACTTTTCTTGTGTGTTTATGTAGGTTAGGGCCTAATTGTCTATGAAGACTAAACATTCCTTTGGGAAAAGGTAGTGTCTCCACTTCCTAAGGGCTTGGACTAGGGCATACAATTCTAGGTCATAAGAAGAGTAATTATTCTTGGCCTCATTTATTTTTCCACTGTAGAATGCTATTGGTCTACCTTCTTATGTTAAAACATCCCCTACAACAACCCCAATAGAATCACATTCTAATTTGAACAACTTGTTAGGAATGAATGCAAAGTGTTTTGGTAGTCATTCTGTAGCAGTTGTTGTTGCATTCATGACTTGGATTGTCATTGATGTCAACACAGTGATATTCTGGATATTAGTAGGAAAGCAGGTACAGTTTTGTTTTGCACACATGTTGTATTATAGATTGGATTTTGCGTAGTTTATGGTATGTTCTTTAGTGTGTTATTAACCTATGGTTAATAGCACAAAAATAAATTCATTCATTTGTAAGAGTTATGAGCATTTTGGTGAAAGCAGTGTTTAGATAGTGTTTCTATGTAGTGATGTTCAGAAATCGGAGGATATCTCTTAGCTGGGATGGAATCTGATTTTGTGTAGTTAAAGGGATGTTGGAGACTCATTAATGATGATGTGGTTCATAGCGCAAACTACGAGGATATGTTTGGAGAAAGTTACAGTATTTGGAAGCTGACAGTTTTATGTGAATTTTGTGTGTAGCGTGTAGAATTTATTATTTTGTAATTGAGGACCAACTCATTTGTAATTATTTGAGTTTGGTATATAAGAAGGAATTTTTTCCTTATTGTAATGTGTACTATGAAGAGTGAGATGTGAATATATGCATGAAGTGAAGAAAAGAGCTAATTCAGTGATGAAGGAAGACTTGTGAGTACAGAGATCTGGAATTGTGATCTTGTGTAGTAGAGAGTGTAGTTTTGGCATAGTGTTAAGGAGGTAATATATTTCATATTATTCTATTGAATAATTTTAAGATCTTTTGGATAATGGGTTCAAAGATCTTGCCTTGAAGCTGTTTGCGCAGTGGGTCCTTCTGTCTTCCATAAACTCTTAACCGGGTTAGAATCTTTTAACATGGATTCAAAATCTCCTAACAGGGATTTATATGTACTGAATGTATTTCATAAGACTCCTAATAGGGTCCATCCTCTAACAAGGAACTTTCATATTAGTGCATCATTTTGTGGGCATCATTCCCACTGGGGTTTACTCTTTTCAAGAGGTTCCCTAGTCAACATATCTTGTGTTATTGTGCAATTTGTATGATTATCTTTCTATGGTTGATCAGTACATTGATTATATTGTTTAAAGTTGTTGAATGGATAAATTATCTGATAAATGATTCACCCCCCCCTTCTTAGTTAGCTTGGGGATCTTTACTTTCTAACAATTGGTATTAGAGCAGCAGGTCCTTGAAAGAAAAGTTTAACAACTTAAGGAGATCCATGGCGAATTTCAGAAAAGAAAGCCCTAGGTTTGATGGAGTAAATTTTGACAGCTGAAAAGAAAAGATGAAAACACATCTATTGTGTTTAGGACCAAGTTATTGGTTGATTACAAAGAATGAGAAGACTATCATTGAGGAAGACAATCTAGAGGCAGGAACTAAAGATGAACTAGATCTATTCATGTGTAACATACTTGCAAGAGAAGCACTTTTGTTAGCACTACCAGAGAATGAATATAGTCAGGTAAGATGTTTGAAAACATCTCATGCAATTTGGAAAGATTTACATTCTACTTTTGAAGGTGATGAACATGCAAAGAAGGCTAGATTACATAATTGGATTTGTGCATTTGAAGATATCAGAATGATGGAAGATGAATCTATTAGAAGCTATATTGGTAGGATGTCTGAAATTGTAACAGGAATAAAGTCTTGTGGAGGTGATAAGACAAAGAATGAAGTGATATGGAAAATTCTAAGAACTTTGACACCAGTATTCAAGCAGACAACGTAGATGATTGAACAAGTGATACCTTGTACCTCAAACTTTTCAAGAGAGACTCTTCTTGGAAGATTAGAAACAACAAAGATGAACTTGAGATTATCAGGAGAGCTACCTAGAATGGAAACATCATTCAGTGCTCTTAACATTAGACCTACAAGAAGTACTAGTGTGAATGGAGATTATGCCAGTAGTAGCAGATCTGAGGAAGATAAGAAGATTGAAGAAGGTATTGCATTACTTGTAAAAAGAGAACCAGATGGTAAGAAAATCTTTAAATGTTGGACTTGTCAATAATATGGTCATTTTGCATCTAAATGTCCTAAAAGAGTTAAGAAGTATAGAAGCAACTTTAAACCTAGGAGATCTAAAGAATGTTATTATGCAAATGATGAAGATCTTGAAGCAGGAATTGAAAAACATTTAAGTGACAGTGATAATGATAACTTTGAGGAAATAGGATTTGTAGCAATTAAAGAAGAAAGTTCTGAATCTGATAAAAGGGAAGAAAAACCATTAGTTTCACAAGTTGAAAAGAAATTTGATTGGATTATAGACAGTGGTTGTTCACATCATATGACTGGAGATAAAAGAAAGTTTGTTAAGTTAGATAATTATGATGGAGGAATTGTTAGGGTTGGTAACAATGCACCTTGTTTGATTAAGGGTATAGGATCTATTACTCTTGATGGAAAGAATAACATTGATGATGTTTACTTTGTTGATGGACTAAGACATAATCTACTAAGCATTGGACAATTGGCTGATAAGGGTTATCAAGTTTGGTTTTCTGAGAAAACTTGTGTGATTAAAGATAAAGATGGAAATCTGATTGGAAAAGGAACCAGAACCAGAGGTAATGTATTTCAGTTGAATGCTACTGAGATGACATGTTTGATAACTAGGATTGATGACAGTTGGTTATGGCATAAAAGGTTTTGTCATATAAACTTTGATAATATTGTCAAGGTGAGCACTACACATGTGGTAAGAGATTTACCTAGAATTATGAAACCTACTAACATGATTTGCAAAGAATGTATGATGGCAAAGCAGAAAAGGAGTTCATTTCCCAATAAGAAGTTCACATCGACAGAGAAGCTAGAGATTGTTCATACAGACTTGAGTGGTCCTACTAGGACTAGAGGATTCTATGGTGAAAGGTATTTTATGATTCTTGTTGATGATTTTACAAGAATGATGTGGATTGCATTTTTGAAAGAAAAATCTAAAGCATTTGATAAATTTAAGATCATGGAAAGCAAAATTGAGAATGAATCTAGAATGAAGATTAAGTGTCTAAGATCTGATAGAGGTGGTGAATTTACATCAAGAGAGTTTAACACTTTTTGTGAAATGAATGGCATTAAGAGACAACTTTCAGCCCCTAGAACACCAAAACAAAATGGTATTGCAGAAAGAAGGAACAGGTCAATAACTGAAGTAGCAAGAGCTATGTTGTTTGAAAATGATTTGGCTAAAAAAATTTGGAGAGAAGTAGTGAACACAACAGTATACACTATGAACAGAGTACAAATCAGAGCAGATACAAATAAGACACCTTATGAATTATGGTTTGGACATACACCCTCAGTTAAGTATTTTAAAAATTTTGGATGTAAATGTTATATAAAGAGAGATGATGATATAGGAAAGTTTGATCCTAGAAGTGATGAAGGAATATTTCTTGGATATTCTTTAAAAAGCAAAGCATATAGATGTTATAAAAAAATAACTAAGACTATTGTTGAAAGTGCAAATGTAAAAGTTGATGAGAAGTTTAAAATTCAGGAAAGAATGCTTGATTATGAATCTGATGGAGAAGCACAACCTCAGCCTAACATTGAAAATGCAGAATTATTTTTTGAAACTAACAGTGATTTGCTGAATGAAAGTCATACTGAAGAAGATAGAGAATAAAACAGAGAAGAAAATAGAGAAGGAAACAAAGAAGAAAGCAAAGAAGAATCTACAGTCAGAACAAGATCAGTAACTATGACACCTAACAGGTATACTTCAAGACATGACCCTATTGAGCAAGTTATTAGAAGTTTAGATAGAGGAGTTTTGACTTGAAATAAGGTACATTTATGTTTGATTTCTCAAATTGAACCTAAGACTACTAATGAAGCTTGTGAAGATAAACATTGGATCAATGCTATGAAAGAAGAACTAGAGCAGATTGAAAAAAACAAGACATGGGAATTGGTCCCTATACCTGAAGACAAGAATGTGATTGGAACAAAGTGGGTATTCAGAAACAAGATGAATGAACAAGGAGAAGTGATAAGAAACAAAGAAAGATTGGTATGTAAAGGATATTCACAACAAGAAGGAATTGACTATGAAGAAACTTTTGCACCTATGGCCAGAATTGAAGCAGTGAGAATGTTTCTAGCATATGCAACTTACAAGAAATTCAGAGTGTATCAAATGGATGTGAAGTCAGCATTTTTGAATCGTGAATTGGAAGAAGAAGTTGACATTGAGCAGCATGAAGGTTTTCCTTTGACACGAGAAGGAGATATGGTATGTAAGTTAAAGAAAGCTTTATATGGATTAAAACAAGCACCTAGAACCTGGTAGGCAAGATTGGATAAGTATTTATTGAAATTGGGATTTATAAAAGGAACAAAAGATAGTAACTTATACACAAAAGAAATTGAGAATGGTTTTTTGGTTATAGTTATATTTTTTGATGATATTATCTTTGGAGGAGAAGATGAAGCTAGTAACAAATTTGCAGATGAAATGAAGACTGAATTTGAGATGAGCATGATTGGAGAAATGAAATATTTTTTTGGATTACAGATAACACAAAGCAAGGAAGGTATATTTTTAAGTCAGACTAAGTATTTAAATAAATTATTGAAAAGATTTGGAATGGAAGATTCTAAACCTATTGGAACACCTATGGTAACTGGACATAAGTTATCTAGCAAAGATGAGACACCAGAAGTTGAGAAAAAAAAGTACAGATCTATGATTGGAGGATTGCAGTACTTGACACATACAAGACCTGATATAGCACATTTAGTGGGGATTGTAGCAAGATTTCAAGTAGAACCTAGAGAATCACATTATGCAGCAGTAAAGAGGATACTGAGATATCTGAAAGGAACAATGGATTATGCTTTATGGTATGAGAATTTTGATGATTTTACTTTATGTGCCTATACTAATGTAGATTGGGGAGGTAGCATTGATGACAAGAAAAGCACCAGTGGTGGAGCCTTTTCTCTTGGAGGTAAATTGGTCTCTTGGCTAAGTAAGAAGTAGAATTGTACTTCACAAAGCATAGCAGAAGCAAAATATGTTGCAGCAGCAAATAATTGTAATCAGATTATTTGGATGAAGCAGATGTTGAAAGATATTGGAATAAAGTTTGATGAGCCTGTTGTTATACATTGTGATAACACTAGTATAGTGAGTATGTCAAAAAATCCTGTTTTACATTCTAAGACTAAACATATTGAGATCAAGTATCATGTTCTAAGAGAGAAAGTTGCAGAAAAAGAAGTAAGATTGGAGTACATAAGTACAAAGGAGCAGATAGCAGATATATTTACAAAGCCTTTACCTAAGGATACATTTGTGTATCTGAGAGGTATGCTTGGGGTTATGCCCCAACCTATTTTTTAGAATTGATGCAGATGATTGCATCCGTCCAGTGGTATATGAGCCCTATCTTTCTTCTGGGTTGGATGTTGGAACTTCCTCTATGGGGGAGTTTATGAGCTGAGTCATGAGGACTCTTGTTATTGTATTCTTCTGAAAAGTGTCTTTTGACATTAAGTTGTTGTTGACTTAGTGATATAATTTCTATCATTGATGTCAATGGGGGAGAGATATACATGAAAAAAATTGTGGATTGTATGAGAGAGCTGAATAGGAAAATGAAGCAAGATTTAATTTGATATTTTGTAGTGATGTTGGAGTATTGGATTTTTGGAACATTGGATGTTTTTCATCTATGTTGCCATCAATGCCAATGGGGGAGATTGTTAGGAATGAATGCAAAGTGTTTTGGTATTCATTTTGTAGCAGTTGTTGTTGCATTCATGACTTGGATTGTCATTGATGTCAACACAGTGATATTCTGGATATTAGCAGGAAAGAAGGTACAATTTTGTTTTGGGCACATGTTGTATTGTAGATTGGCTTTTTCACAGTTGATGGTATGTTCTTTGGTGTGTTATTAACCTATGGTTAACAATGCAAAAATAAATTCATTCATTTGTAAGAGTTATGAGCATTTTGGTGAAAGCAGTGTTTAGACAGTGTTTCTGTGTAGCGATGTTCAGAAATCGGAGGATATCTCTTAGCTGGGATGGAATATAATTTTGTGTAGTTAAAGGGATGTTGGATACTCATTAATGATGATGTGGTTCATAGTGCAAACTTTGAGGATATGTTTGGAGAAAGTTACAGTATCTGGAAGCTGACAGTTTTATGTGAATTCTATGTGTAGCGTGTAGAATTTATTATTTTGTAATTGAGGACCGACTCATTTGTAATTATTTGAGTTTGGTATATAAGAAGGAATTTTTTCCTTATTGTAATGTGTACTATGAAGAGTGCGATGTGAATATATGCATGAAGTGAAGAAAAGAGCTAATTCAGTGATGAAGGAAGACTTGTGAGTACAGAGATCTGGAATTGTGATCTTGTGTAGCAGAGAGTGCAGTTTTGGCACAATGTGAAGGAGGTAATATATTTCATATTATTCTATTGAATAATTATAAGATCTTTTGGACAGTGGGTTCAGAGATCTTGCCTTGAAGCTGTTTGGGCAGTGGGTCCTTCTGTCTTCCATAAACTCTTAACCGGGTTAGAATCTTTTAACAGGGATTCAAAATATCCTAATAGGGATTTATATGTACTTAATGTATTTCATAAGACTCCTAATAGGGTTCATCCTCTAGCAAGGAACTTTCATATTAGTGCATCATTTTGTGGGCATCATTCCCACCAGGGTTTACTCTTTTCAAGAGGTTCCCTAGTCAACATATCTTGTGTTATTGTGCAATTGTGTATGATTATCTTTCTATGGTTGATCAGTACATTGATTATATTGTTTAAAGTTGTTGAATGGATAAATTATCTGATAACTGATTCAACCCCCCCCCCTCTCAATTATCTTGGGGATCTTTACTTTCTAACACAACTTCTCAAAACCAGTAAGAATTAGGATGGGTTGGGTGGCTACCCTTTCCTTCAAAATTTCAAATCCCTTATTGGCTTATTCAGTCCACCTAAACTTGGTCTTATGCCCATGTTTTATTGTATCTATTATTGCAGCATAAATGGTACTCAAGTTCTGAATAAATTTCCTATAGAACTGGACAAACCCATGATAGATTTTTTCCTAAGTGTTGGATGTTGGAATGGGCCAAGTAAGTATTTCCTATACTTTTCTAGGATCCATCTTGAGTGACCCTTGTGAGAGCACAAATCTAAGGCAAATAAAATCTTTCTTGAGGAGGTCCTACTTCTTGAAGTTAATTGGCAATTGCTCCTCTTACAACCTCTTCAATACAATATGAAAATGTTCAAGGTTCTCCTCTTTGGTTTTGTTGTAGATGAGGATATCATCTAGATATACTACAAGAAATAACCCTATGTAATATTTTAGCACTTTATTCATCAATCTCATGAATGTTCTTGGGGTATTTCTCAGTCTAAATGATGTAACTAGCCACTCATACAGTCCCTATGTGGTCTTGAAGGTTGTCTTCTACTCATCCCCTTCCTTTATTCAAATCTGATGGTATCTAGTTTTTAAATCCAAATTTGTTAATTACTTAGCCTCTCCAAGGAAATACATTAGGTCTTCAATCCTAGGGATTGCAAACCTATATCTAATTGTTATTCTATTTATGTCTCCAAATTTTGTGCAAATCCTACATTTTCCTCCCTTAGTTTATGCCAAAACTACTAGTACAACACATGGACATATGATTTTTGTAAGAAGTCCTTGATCCAATATCACTTTTTCTTTCTAGATATTTCCTTATACTGGTCTGGAGACATTTTATAGGCTTCCTTATTTGGGAATCATGCACCTGGTAAAATTTCAATTTTATTACTTATGGATCTTAGTGGGGGAAGTAATGTTAGTGATCCATCACTCACAATGTCTCTAAATTGGTGTAAGAGTCCTTGTATCTCATTAGGTAGATGATTTTGTAATCCTATTTTCTCATCCTTAGGCCTAACCATCACTGCATAATTTTGCTTATTTTCTTCTTTGTGCTCATTCAAGAACTCCTTGCCTCCTATCACCAACACTTTCAGACTTTTATTTATTCCTTCTTCCTCAACAGAAGAATGAATCTTGTATGTTACTCCACCCTTTCAAAAATAATAGGCATTCTTCTTCCCATCATGGATGGCTTTCCTATAAAATTGCCATGGTCTTCCTAAGAGAACATGGCAAGCATCCATAGGAAGTATATCACATAGTATCTTGTCCTTATAACCTCCTATTATGATCTTAATCCAAGCTTGTTCATTCAATAGAACTTTTTGTCCCTTATTCAACTAGGTTACCCTATAAGTATGGGTGTTTTAATACCCCAAAATTGGAACCTTATAATTTTAATCAATTTTGGTGCATTTCTTCAATTTTTACATCATCGAAGTCCTATTGTACTAGGCAATTTTGTCCCCTATTTGACTTTATTTGACTTGTTGTCAAAAGCAAAAAGACCTAAATTTTCATTAGTTATACACTATATTTAATTCCTAAATATTCAACTTTATTGGCTAAATAATCCCTATGATTAATTAATTTAATTCTAAATTCCTAGTGCTTTTAAATTAAATTAATTCTTCCCCCTTTAGCAAATATGCATAAAAGGAATTAAATGTTATTTGGTTATTTGAATGGACATCTTTATTTGGATTTAACTATCCAAAATTATTCAAAGGGTCACCCATATGTGGCAATATTCATTCTTTTAATTAAATAATTCCTCAATATTTGTCTCACCTTCCTCCATGGAGATGAAGAGTCAGACGTTTCTTTTAAAAAACTCTTCATCCTTCCCTCGGGCTTTTCTATATTATGAGCTCCTTTTCTTCATTTTGAGGAGGGAAATTAAAGTACCAAAACTATAGTCAATTTGTGTCTCAATTCTCTCATGCTTTGAAGCCTTTTATTGCATTATTAGAATAATTTCTCATTTTAGTATAATCTTGCACTCTCATATTAGTAGTTTGCTTATTTGTTTAGTAGCTTAATTCTCATTTCTTTCAAGGTTTCTTATATTAAACCTACACTTTCATTCTTAGACTAAAATTGCATTTTTCATATAGATTAATTTCTCATTTTGATCATTTCAAGCACTTTAAAATCCTCTATTTTAGTTTGGTCTAATGGTTGTTGGTTCTCTAATCTTAGAGTAATTCAAACACCCCAACTAAATAGGAGGCAACAAGTCGATTCGATCAATATTACGAAATGGGTAATTCATACTCATATTCATAATTCTATGATTGAGCAATGACTATGTTGTGTCTATGTCTAGATTAGAGGTCGACATTCAACTATAAATATTTTGGCACCCACGGTGGTGTAGAAAATTGATTTCTGGCCTCACTCTCAAAAAAAATTTGGTAAAAATTCTGCACTCTATTGTATGTCCGTACTTCACTATGTACGAAATCTCGCGCAAGATTTCTGAGTGTGTCACATGAATTTTTTCTTTCATTAGCATTCTCTTGCATAAAAAATAACTTTTGCATGCCATACCCTGCACTTTCTTGCGTGCAACACTATACTTCCTCATGCGAGTCCTGCCATCAGTGGCCTTGAAATTTTTAGTTTTTGTATTTTCTGTTGCGGATCTCTAACAGTTGTTGTTTGCTATTAATTTTCAAATCTTCTTTTTCTATGATAGCATAATAGTGGGCTGCAGGATGGTTGACCAAGACAATAAAAAATTGCTAACGGTTGTCGAAGACATTTAAAAATGTTGTGCTTGTTTTATTGCTTTCATCAAATAGTATAACTAGGGTGTTGTTAAAATTTATTAAGGGTCTTGATAGTGAGCTAGGGTAATAGGATCTTCATTACATGGAAGTGATGCCCATGGATGAATCTGAGACCCAGATCTTGCTAGCATGATAGATACATCGGGAAGCAAGGAAAGGTAGTGAATCTTTGGCATGTCTACTTGTTAGGGGATTATGCTCTTCTCTCTTTGAGAGAACCAGAAACCAAAAATCTTGTGGATTGGTTGAGGGGCTAGCTCAGTGATGAATACATCTTGTGTGTTTGGGTAAGGTGAAGAGGTAGAGAAGTATGCTCTTCTCTCTTTGAGAGAATCAAAAAATCTGACCCTCGAATCCAAGCCAAGTTGTGTCACCTTTAGAGGGTCTGCCAGAAGTTGAACCTCTGAGAATGACCCAAGTGAGTACATGCCTATTGTAGGTGATTCCACCTCACCATAATAAGGAATAATTTTTTGATTCTAAAGAATCCAAAGCCATGTTAACTTCCTTCTCTTGATTTTGACTATCATCTTGAGAAGGCTTTGTCTATTGTACTGAGCGGCACCACTTCCAGCCCTGCTTGCGGGGCTGTATGACTTTCAGGTGTCAATGTGGTTGTGAGGCCCTAGCCCTATATTAGGGGCACTAGAGGTTAGTGTGAATGGAAGCCCACTAAAAACTTTCCTAGTTAGTTGCCTACCTGGATCAACTCTGAAAGGAGACATAATCTTTTCGCAGGGAGGGGGAAGAATCTCTCCCCTAGATTCTCACCATAGGCATGCACCTAGATGTTTGAAGGTGGTATATGACATTGGCCCCTATTTCAAGGGTAACCTTTGAACATATATTATTGAGGCCTTGGAAACACCAAAAACACAGGCACCCTCTAGGGGGTGACATAGCTATGTGAGGTGCACACATGCACATAAGTTGTGAGGCACAAATTTTGTCTTCTCTACCATTTTCTTTGTAGGGATAACTATGTGTTTGTTATCAAGTCTTAAAATATCCATCATGATTAAACAAAGACTCTCATGATTCTACCAAGTTTATTTGTCCTTGGTTGAACTATTTGCGACTACTTCTTGCGTCACTATTGCTTGATCTAAAACTTCATGCTTTTAAATGATTGCTTGCAAAATTCAAACTGAGATTGCTCATTCAAACTATCTGAAAACTAGAATTCTTTTAGAGAACATTTTAGGTTGTGTCTCTAAACCTGACTTTTACCTCAAAAATAGTGTTGAATTGTCGATCTTTGATCTTTTCACATGCAAAATTTCATTTTCCAGAGAACTTCCTTGTGTGAGATTTCATTCTTTCGCATGAAGTTTGGCATTCCCTCATGTGACACAATGCTTTCTTGTGTGAACCTATCCCTATATTTCCAAAATAGTGAGCTTTTTCCTATTGACTGGTCAACCTTTTGCCTGATTTGATTTTTGTTGGAGGTCTGTTTCCCTATTTTGCTTTCATCATCTGTCTAAGACTGAGTGTCTTGAGCTGAGAACCAAAATATTTTTCTTAAAGCCATATTGTCTCTTTGTTATTTGTCTCACCCTATTTGTGCTTTTTTACCTCACGACATGATAGTCACATCTTAGTTGTTCCAGCCATTCTCTTGACAATTCATGTCAGCTGCATCTCACATCTTGGTTTTTCTAGCCTTTATGTCCTTTTTTCTATTCCTAGAGATAGATTTCTAGCATAATCCCAACTCCTTTATCATCACTTAATCTTCATCTATGACTGTTATGACTAGAAGTGGCAACAATTTCCCCATTCATGGTACTAAACAAGGTAGAGGTAGAGCTCGTAATCAAGAAATAGGTCATCCCAAACCTATCTTGCAATCTAAATATTGTGAGGGATCCTCTAGTTCCTATTTTTTGAGTACTTTGAAAGATAACCTATCACAATCATCACCTATAGTGTTCTAGGAGTGTTTTAATCTATTGTTTCAAGCACAACCTGACTTATCATTTCAAGAACAGGACAACTCATTCTTCCAAAACAACTCATTGTTTCATAACTTTTGAAGGCCATTCCCTCAGACTCATCCTATTATTGAACCTATCAACCCTGCTGAATCTCTCGACCCATCTGAATTGATTAACCCTTTTGATCCTATTCACACACAAAATATTACCTTAGCTATGCCCTTTCAACATCGTTCACATCATTTTACTAAGGCTTCACTTGCTGCACAATCCTACATTGACAAGATGGGGGACCCATTCGATTTCCAACTAGGAAAATACAACAAAAATCATGACCAATGTTCAAATGACCAACATCATGGTCAATCTTCAAATGATCAACATCATGCTAAATATCAAAATGATCAACATTATGATCAATCCCAAAATGATCAGAATCAGTACCAAGCTCAAAACAAAACTCAAGGTGGTCAGCAAGCATATCACTATCATCCTCCTCCACATGACCAATTAAGTCAAGATCAAGCACCAAGCATTTATGAGGTTCTTAGTAATGATGATGAGGTAATAACCTAAAATGACATAGACATGGTGAAAGCCAACAAGATTCTTATCAAGATGATGGAGATCCTACTTCTAGAAGAGAAGGAAGAATACTTTCTTGAGCTAGCCAAACAAGGGGCCAAATTATCCCCAGACTACCAAGTCAAAGTGCTTGTGGCCAAAGAAGAAGAAAGTGAGACCGCTAAGTTGTAAAAGATGGTTTGAGATATGAAAGATCAAATTAGGAAACTTGTGAAGAATAAGGATAAACATGTACAATAATTCACATTGGAGAGCATGTGTCCCTTTCCTTTCGATAAGAGTCTTCACATGCCACCTTTCCCTAAGGGTGTAGAGCTTCCTAAATATGATAAATACTTGGGTAGCACTAATTCCCAAGATCACTTGAGAGAGTTTAGATCTCTATCCATGGAATTCATGCATGATCAGATGTACCTTATGCATCTCTTTCCTTGTAGCTTGGGTGGACCAGCTGTGGAGTGGTATTCTCGGTTGCCCACTGGCTTTAAGACTTTTGACAAAATGGCTAATCTATTTCTCCAGCATTTTTCACATAAATTTTAGCATCTAGTGAACATCTTGGATCTTTTCAATTTGAAATAGTGAAAAGGGGAACCTTTCCTAACATTTCTCTAGAGGTGGAGACAACTATGTACAAAGTGTCATCACAAGCTACCAGAGTCTGAAAGGCTCAACATTTTTTTGGACAATCTTGTTCTAGATTTTGGATATCAAGTACAATTACAAGGTCCCCCAACCTTTGATAGCATGACTAAGAAAGTTATGTGAATAGAAGAGTTTATGATCAAGAAGGGATAGTTGAATCTAAACAAAGATAACAAACAAGGACCCTCCTCCTCGAACAAAGATAAAGGGAAGTTTGTTAATGAGAATAAAGATGTTGTGAATGATGGAGTGGTTGATAATGTGACCCTGAAGCCTACAAAATCTATTTTCAATCTTTCCTCTAGTATAAAGGTGGTCAAATCCACTGAGAAGGATACAATAGACACTCAACAACCGTCAAGATTCGCTAAAAACAAGCCTTGAGCTTCTTGATCCAAGCGTGAATTCACTTTCTTAGAAGAAATGCTAGATGTAGTTTATAAGACTCTAGTGCAAAATCAAATACTCACTCCTTTGGAAAAGCATCCCTATGATCTGCAATAATGACCTCATTGGTGGAATGACAATACATACTGTGATTACCACCAAAAAAATGGTTACAAAGCTTCTACTTGTCTCCAGCTGCATCATAAGATCCAAGATATGATTGATAACGGTGACATTGTTGTGGAAAACCATAACAAGAATCAGACCATCAGACATTTAAGGATCCCTTTCCTCCTCACTAGAAGGGTGAATCTTCCAAGACTAAGAATACCAATGCCAAGGTCAATTACACATATGTCACCAATGATAATGTCATCAACATAATTGAACCTGTTGAGGTTGAGTATTGCAATATGATTACTATCAAGGGGAGCAGGGATGCTCCTAAACCTATGACTCTATTCATCTTGCAAGGCTCGGGGTCTCGTTCCCCTGAATCCAAATTATCTCAATATTGTGCAAATGTTGTTACTTGTTCTCATGCAAAAATAACCATTAAGGGTCCCGACCCTTCTACGTCTGCTCCAAAGCAACCCACAGATAAAGCTAATGTTGGCCCTACAAACAAGAATTTGAAATCAGTTCGACACCTAGAATATCTAATTATAGCATTCTAGACCATCTAAAACATACCAACACTTGGATCACTATCTTTGAGTTATTGAAGATCTCGCCTACTTATAGGGATATTCTAGATAAGGCCCTTGCCGAGGAAAATGTCCCAAAAGACTTAGATCTAGATTGGTATCAATCCATGGTGGGTCACCTAACTTCACCCCACTGTTTCTCCTTTTTTGAAGTAGATGACCACTCGTTGAGCCATCCGCACAATCCTTCTTTGCACATATAAGTCATGATAGGTCCCAAGCATGTCCATCAAGTTCAAATTGACAATGGTGATGGCCTCAATATCTATTCTACTAAGTTTCTCACCTAGCTAGGCTATATTGAAGATTGCATAGATTCCCGCAAGAAAATTACTATCAAATCATATGATGAAGAGGAATGCAAATCCAAAGGTTTAGTTGTGCTACCAATCCGGGTTGGCCCCATCGAGAGGGATGTAATTTTCATGTTCTAGACATTCCCCTTGCCTATAATATTCTATTGAGAAGGCCATGGATCCATGAGATGCAAACAATTCTATCTACATATCACCAATGCATCATGTTCCCTTTTCATGGAATGGAAGTGACAGTACCTACCAATACCAACTATTCCTGCAATACTCTCATGCAAACTGTAGACAACTTTTTTCCTACTAATAGAGTCCACTAAATTATATGATGCTAAGCTCAAAGAAATGGAACTAACTCTAAAAATCAAGGATACATGCATGGGAGGTTATCAAATTGAACCAGTCTTATCATTACCAGCTTTTCCTCTATCTCCACATTCCTATGGGAGACCCTCTAAGATCAACAAATCCTCTGCTTGTTCTCCCCAAATAATCTATGATGATGCCTTTGTCAAGGAAACAAAACCATTAGAGGATGAAGATGAGGAAAGGGCTATTACAACTTGGCTTTACAAAGGAAAAGGAACATTTGAACAAATCACTCTTGCTCGTGACTTAGAACAAGAACCATATAGTGAAGCCTTCAAGATCATGAAGCACTTTGGTTACAAAGGAAGTGGCCCTATATGAGTGAATGATAATGGCTTTCTCAAACCGGTTGAAGCCATAGGTCATAGGACCAAAGACACTTCTTGTCTTAGCTTCAAGAAAATCCCATTCCATCTATGGATCAACAAATTCATACCAAAACCAGAACTAGAACCATCTCCAGAGTAAGAATGTCAATGAGAACCTAAAAACACTACTCCAATAGATAAATTGGAAGATAGCTCTAACAAGGATACTTTTCCATATCCTATTTCTCTAGAATTTGTTGTAGTCCTTGCAAAACCAAATGAGCCTATTATACCTATTCATCTGGTAGAAACTGATACTGATTCTGATGACACCACTTCGATGCATCAATTCACATATGATCAATGGAAAACAACACTAATTGACAATCATAGTTCTCAGGGTGAACAATACAGGCCGCAAAACTTCCAAAAGTGGTATGAACAAGATCAACTTTAGAAAACCATCAATGCTACAAGATACAATAATTATTCAGATGGTATAGCCAGTGTTGATGGCATTCCCATATCAAGCATCACTGACTTGCATGAATATGAGATTGACTCTCTATTTGATGCCACTTTTTATAAAGATATAAATTTTGTTCATGTGTTTGAAAATATTCTTGAAGTAGGTGAAGGGGCTATTGTTAGGACAACCAAGTGTGAATCTACTAATGCTGACATACCCTCTACTTCTAACGTGAGGTCTTGAGAGGAATCAAACACACCTTTGGATGTGATTGCTTTAGGTCTCAACTTTCACATCCATGCTTTTGATGACTATACTATGAATGCACTTGAATGAACCACTACTCTTTCACTCCGCCATCCCAAACTTATCAACTGGAACTCTCCCTCTCCAGCTAGTGAAGTCCTTATGTTCCAAAACAACTACACTTAGGCCTGTTACCTTAACACTATCAAACCTATAATGTATTCCACCTGTTAAAGCAATGTCGACATGACCAAAGATGATATCAAGTATCTTAGTCACCAAATTAAAAGAAAAAAGAATAGGCGCTATGATGGTGAAAACCACATTGTGGCAGTGTCAAAGCCTAAAAAGGTAAAAATAAAAGATGTATATGCGGGTGAAAAACTCTCTAAGGCACCCAAAGATGACATACTTGATACACTTTCAAGTCAATTTCAAGAGAGATCATCAGTGCTAAATGAGCCAACACAACCAGTGAATTTGGTTATAGAAGCTACACCACAGATTATTCATCATGCACAGTCACTATCTGCAGAAGAAAAAGAAGAGTTCACCAAATTCTTTAGAAGCAAAAAGATTAATTTTGCATGGACATACTCTAATATTCCTGGATTGGATCCTAATCTAATCATGCATCATCTATCTATTGCACTAGCCATTAAGCCTATCAAACAAAAGCTTCAAAAGATGCATCCACATGTGACACTTTTGGTCAAAGCTAAATTAGAGAAGATTCTCAAGGCTGGTTTCATCCGAGAAATTTATTATGTAGAGTGGATTTCTAACAATTTCCCAGTCACAAAGCATGAAAAATATATGTGTGTGTGTACAGACTTCAAAGATTTGAACAAAGCTTGTCCTAATGATGATTTCCCATTGACCAATATCAACATGATTGTTGATATGACAACAGGGTATGAGATGTATTCATTAATGGATGGTTTCTCTAGTTACAACTAGATCAAAATTGTGCTAGAGGACAAAGAGAGAATAACCTTTACATGTGCTTGGGGTACCTTTTGTTGAAATTTCATGCTCTTCAGCCTTAAAAATGCTGGAGCTACATATCAGAGGCCTGTCACCATGATTTTTCATGATATGATGCATAAGATAATGGAAGATTATGTAGATGACACTTTGGCTAAGAGTATGAAAAGGAAAACACATCTTGAAGATCTAGCCCCTATACTGGATCAAATGGAGCAATTCATCTTAAGACTTAATCCAAAAAAATGTGCATTTGTGGTCACTTCTGGTAAACTGCTAGAATACATCATTTCTACTAAAGTCATAGAAGTTAACCTAGAAAAAGTTCAAGCTATTATGGACATGCCTCCACCAAAGAACATCATTCAGATGAGAGGACTTCAAGGCATACTACAATCTATTTGGTGTTTCATTGTACAATTGGCTGATAATTCACAACCATTTACCAAGACTTTGCATAAAGGT
This sequence comes from Chamaecyparis obtusa, assembly GCA_027943335.1. Taxonomy (NCBI): domain Eukaryota; kingdom Viridiplantae; phylum Streptophyta; class Pinopsida; order Cupressales; family Cupressaceae; genus Chamaecyparis; species Chamaecyparis obtusa. Next base: position 77,812 of record BSBK01013594.1, on the reverse strand, counting down.
GTGACCTATGAATGGAACAAAGAATGTAAGAAAGGGTTTCAACAAATCAAACAATATCTTGCTAATCCACCAATGTTGATGCCTCTTATTCATGGGAAGCCACTGATCCTATATATCTTAGCTACAGATACATCCCTAGGTGCTCTATTGGCCTAGGAAGATCATAACAACAAAGAAAGACCCATTCACTACATCAGTAGAACTATGGTCTCTTATGAGATAAACTATTCTATCATTGAAATGGCTTGTCTAGTAGTGGTGTTTGCTTCATAGAGACTCTAGCATTATATGTTGGCTCACACTACAAGATTTATTTCTAAAATTGATCCATTAAAATACTTACTCAGCAAAGCTTCCCTTATGGGTAGATTAGCCAAATGGGTCACGATACTCAGTGAGTTTGACATTAAGTATGTAGAGAGGAAAGCTATTAAAGGACAAGCTATTGCAGATCAATTAGATGAAGCACCTATAAAATATTATCAACCATTGAGCATTGAGTTTCTAGATGAGTCCATAATGCTTCTTACACACCAAACATGGACTATGTTCTTTGATGGTTCATTCACCCAGCAGGGGTCAGGTGTCAAAATACTATTCATTAGACCTCAAAAATATTCCTTCCAAACAACACTGCTGAGTATGAAGATTTGATCAATGGCATGAAGATAGCTATTGAATGATGTGTGGATTAGCTTAAGGTCTTTGGTGATTCTCAATTGGTAATCAACCAAGTTAATGATATCTATCAAACCAAAGATGATAAACTAGTGCCTTATAAATGAATGGTTGATGATCTCAAAAAGTACTTTGCTCACATTACTTTCCAACATATTCCAAGGGCACATAATAAAGCAACAAATGCCATGGCTACTCTCACCTCTCTGTTACAAATGCCAAAAAATGACTTCGAACGTGAGTTCCTAGTGGAAATGTTATTCTACCCAACCTATAATAATCCTAAATCTAGGATGATTTGTTCAGTCATTGGACATGATTCATCCCGCTACCACCATATTTAATCCTACCTCTGGGACCAAATTATCCTATACACTTATACCTAGAATGAAAAATGCCAACTAATCCACAATGCTTCATGCTATATCCTAGTTGCTAACGACTTGTATAGGTGAGGTCTAGATAGTACCATCCTTAGGTGTCTAGAGTTTGACAAGTCCAAACGTGTGTTAGTTGAGGTGCATGAAGGTATCTGTGGTTCTCATTCAAGCAAACTGACATTAGCTTGTAAACTTATTAGAGGTGGTTACCACTGGCCAAATATGGAAAAATAAGCTATACAATATGCCAAATCTTGTAAACAATATCAGCTCCATGGAAATCTGATCCACGCTCCTGCCAAGGACCTCATTCCATTCATCAGTTTCTAGCCATTTCAACAGTGTGGCTTTGATTTGGTGGGTTAAATACATCTATCTTCCTTAAGAGCACATAAGTTTATTATCATAGCTACAGACTATTTTACTAAGTGGGTTGAGGTAGTGCCTCTCACCATAGCTAATGGCAAATCTATAGCAAGGTTCATACTAAATTACATCATCTGTAGATTGGTGTACCCTCATCAATAATCACTGACAATGGGGTGTAGTTTAAAAATAAGGATCTAAAGGAATTTTGTACCAAGTTCATAATCATTCAAGATTGGTCCTCAATCTATTATCCCTAGGGTAGTGGATAGGCAGAAGCTTCTAACAAGACAATTCTCAAAATCCTGCACATAACAGTTCACAAGTCTGAAAGAGATTGGCATCTCCAGATTAATCTAACTTTATGGGCCTACACAAAAAGCATTTCAAATCCAACAGGGGACACACCCTTTTCTTTAGTCCATGGCATGGATTTTGTGTTGCCTATTTGAGGTCGAGATTCATACATTGCGAGTCTCTCTAAAAAACCTTGTTACTAATGAAGACATTAGAATATCTCAGCTACAAGAGCTAGAATTACTGGATGAGCATCATTAAGTGGTGTTTGATCATCTAAGAGCATACCAGAAAAGAATGTCTAAGAGCTACAATAATAAATTCAGATTAAGGGAATTTCAAGTGGGTGATCTCGTCCTAAGAGAGAACCCCAAGAATCAGCAACAACGGGTCCAGAAAGGGAAATTTGAACCAAACTGGTTTGGTCCATATGTTATCATTGCAACATTTGGGTCTGGTGCTTATCAAGTATCTACTATTGAAGGAGAACAACTCAAAGGGCCCATCAATGCTCTACACCTGAAGCGATTCTACAGCTGACACATCTTTAGAATGCTCATGTACATACTTATTACTAAAAAAATCCTAAAAATTGCAAAATGTCCTGAAAAATGATCATCTTAGTGAAAACCTGGTAAATAGGTGCTTTAGTGCATCTATTATCCTGGTGAAAACGTGGTAAAAAGGCCTTGATAATACAAAAAAAAATGAAAAATGAAAAAATACAAAATAAATGAAAAAGAGAAAAATACAAAATAAATAAAAAAAAAGGCAAAATTTTTCATTTTTTTTAAATCAAAAAGAGAAAAGGACAAAAAAAATGGAAAAAGAGAAAAAAAAATGTGTCATTGATGAAAACCCGGCAAACAGGCATCATGGTAGCAAAAATAGAATCTCTGCCAAGCTGGTGAAAACCTGGTATATAGGTGGCTCTTGTTCCCCAATGCTATAACTATTTGCAACGCTGCTTGGCTCTTACTTTCCTGCTTTAGTTTTCTTTTCTGCTTTCCTACTTTAGTTCATTTCCTTCTTTAGTTTTTTATCTCATGCATTTTCTTTTAGTTATCTTCAAGACTATGCTTGACTCTACATGGATTGAAAGTGGTTGTACTTGGGGGCACCTTCATGGTCTAGGGGGCATTGTCCTATCACTTTTAGAATATTTTTTCCTTGCATCAGTCACTAGTGGTTCTTACTATGTCTATCTGTTGATGCCTAGATATTATTGAGGTTTCTCTCCTTGAGGATCTCTCATGTATCGGTCACCAATGGTTCTCATTGTGTCTTTCTACTGATACCTAGCTCTCATTCAGATCCCTCTCTTTCAAGATCTCCTATACATCAGTCACTAGTGGTTCTCACTACCTCTGCCTACCGATGTTTCATTTGTACTTGGTTCTTTCTTTCAAGAATCCTCCTTGTATCGGTCACCAGTGGTTCTCACTACGTCCACCTACTAATACTTGGTTAACGCTCTATTATCTCTTTGAGACTTTGTCTCTTGTGTCAATCACCAGTGGTTCTCATTGTGTCTGCCTACTATCACTATCCTATTGAGACTCAAAATGTTACTGACTTCTAATCTGACATCAATCTGCTTAAACTAAAAATGAAAACTAAATTTGTGACTCCTCTGAAGTGTGCTGAGCTTTTCTTTTGAGTGCTTGTTGTGTTGATTTATCTTGACTGAGAAACATGAAGACTGGGGCATGATCTTTTCTTTTCTTTCTATTTCCTATGTATGGACTATGAGAGCCTTCATCTCGTGTTGGATGGCCATGTGTACCTTGACTCCTTTTATATGGAAACTTTGGTGAGGTTGGGTCTTCTCCTTGTCTTTTGAGTGACTTCTTTATGCTATAAGTGAAATTTCAAATGCTCATCCTATGAAGTGAACATAAGGGTCACTACGAGCACCTTTGATATGCTTAATCATTCACTTAGCAAAAGGAAGAAACTCTCGTGTGTCTGGCATGTTTCTATGCAAGAAACATTCAGGTCATTCTACCAACTATGCTTTAATACTTATGTTAACTTGCTAAATCAAAAGAAATAGGTGTTCAGGTCATTCTATCTTCTTGTGCCTTAATGCTTACACCTCATTCTGACAAACCTAAGACTAATGTCATATTCATATTCTCATTATTGCAATGTCACTAAGGATTGTATGGCATCCTATGACCGTCCATTGCTAAAAACTCTATGATGATAATAAAGAGAATCAAACAACCATGTCCTAGGGTTTGCATCTAACTTAGGCTTGTATTTTCATTCTAAGCTTTCATTGAGACAGTGTTTTAGTGCTCTTTTGATTGTCTTCTTTTGGATCAATACATCGAAGGTTCTCATATTTTGTCACGGGTTCATCTTGGTTGCACAAGTGTTTGGTCCTCACTCTTGATCTTTGAAACATTCTTTTGGTTAGTACCTATCATATATTGCAAAATCCTACACAAGATGATTAGTACCACATACATTGCATTTCCATTTGCACCCATAAAATCCATATGCATACATTCTACATCTACATATTCATTTGCATGTGCATCCATTATAAGCATAAATAAAATCATACATTGCATTCATTTATCTACCATCTATCATTACATTTCACATTGCATATATATCAATAAAACATGTGCATATTCATAAAAACATCATGTGCATCTTATATCTTATCCATACATCTAATCACATAGGAAAATATCTCATAAAACATCAACATAAAAGTAATATAGATACAAGTAAAATGATATCAAAATGAAGATCTCATATATCTTGGTCGATCAATGTAAATGTACAAAAATGATGATGCTACTTGAGCACAGTTTCAAAAATGGGACTACAATGCATATTAATCATGTGTCTAGCTCTGTCTGCTACCCCCTGGAGGAGGTGGAGGTGGAGGCATTGGTCTCTATGGGGGAGGTCCCTGTGGTGGTCTTTGAGGAGGTGCCTAAGGAAGTACCCGAGGAGGTGGTCCCTCTGGTGCTTCCCATGCTCTAGCATACTTTGAGAATGGAGGAACCTGCTCTGCTAGATTTGGCACCATGCCGACGTACACTAGATAATAGTAGGCTACCTATGAAGCCTCATATTTGGCCTCTACATATGATCTAGCAAGTGTGTCCTAACGCCCTCTAATCTTGTCATCTCACTCTAATACACGGGTCTCCTGGACAATAAACTGGGTGTGATAGTAATCCCGCTCCCACTGTATCTTCCTAATCCTCTCGCGGATCTTCTAGAGAACCTATTGTATTTGTGGTGCCTATCCTCCCAAAGGTGTATTCTTCATGTCTATATCATTGCCATGTGCCCCCTTGTTGGGAGGCAACTGCTGAGGGGTATCCCCTGTCCTCTATCTAGTGGACCTCTATTGGGTCCCACTGTTACCAGCACTTGCATCTGAACCCATAGTCATAGGGGGGATAAATGTCTACCTTGTCCTTGGCATTAGTACTCTCGGTTGCTACTACTGAGAAACCTACTATTGTTCAGGCTGTTGTACTGGTATTTGCTACTGGGTAGGTACCTTTTCTTGCTACTGCTACTACTCCCTCTAGCCCATGCCAATAAGATCAGTGAATCTCAAGAAGGGGTGAGCCAAGGAATAATCTCTATATGTAGGCATCATCCATGCATTAGTCACATCCACCATGTAGTCCTACTGAGCTGGTGGTACTCATGCCTCGATTGCGTATTTTCCCTGATCCAACCTGGGCTACATAGTCCTTCTCATCTCATCAAAGAATTGGGCATAAGTGCAGTACTCCTAGGAGACATCCCAAGTTCTCCCAAACTATCATAGAACTCATGTGAGAAAGAAGTTCTCAATGATGGTGATAGTACGTCTGATCACTAGATGTGAGATGAACATGTATGAGAGCTCACACCGAGCATCATCCCATGGCTCCATAGCTACCCAAGGTCTCCATATAACTACTGCCATACCATCCAGCTATCCTCACCATTGCTATGTCTTACCCAACTCTGGCTGGGTCATAGGTCCTGCATACCTTTATATATATGGCTCCAACTACTATCTGGTATCATGAAATATCAGCCTACATACATGGAGATGCTCCCAAGCCTAGACCTACAAAACAAAGACTCCTACAGCCATGGTCTACACACCTTGATACATGATCTCGTGCATCTCATGGTGCATCTGAGCGAGCATGCAATCACCCCATCCAAATCTAGTAGCTTGTCTATCCAACATCCGTTGTAACATGCGACCCCAACCACACTCCAATACATGTTGTCATCAATCCAAAACCAAGTAACAACTCAAGAATATAGCCAGGAAAATTGCTAAACTATGCCTAGCTCCATACCTACTGATCAGGTCCTCCCATGAGATGGCTTGGCCCATCACCAGCTCATCTTGAAATATGGCCCTCAGTACTAGTGTTCCTGCTCTCAACAGAATCTCATACTCAATATGGGTGCCGTGGAAGGGTATCCTTAGTATCCTGTAAATGTCCTTGGGATTTACAGTCATGTCCCCTATCAACAAGTGAAATGTGTTTGTCTCCAAATGGAAATGCTCAACTAGTGCACCTAGAAGATCATAATTTACTCGAATGTTGGGTATATCATGCAAGTGAGTCAAACCTAGCCCATCGATGTGGGCACCCTTAGCATCACTCAATCTCTGTACTAATGTACTGATAACTAGGTGGTGAGACCGGAATGCAACATCTAGGAAGTCAAACTACAAAGCAAGCGATGACATTGGATCAGTATCTCAATCATGGTGGTTTTCCAAAGCAATAACAACAAGTAAGGCTACACATTTATCCTAACATGACTCTTGGATGCTCTAAGTGGCTGATTTCATGAACAATTAGACAAAGATTTTAGAAGACTACAATAGATTTCCCATGCCAGGAAACTATTCTCTCACACAAGATAGGATCCTTAGTTCCATGAGATTTCATCACTAAGGATGAAATCTCGAGCGGCATCATTGGGCATCTCGCACAAACTCATTGAGATGCCTCACATGAAGAAGCCCTAACTTGGGTGAGGAAAATATTTTCTTGTGTGAGGGGCGATAGAGGCTAGTGCGAGGAAACTATTTCCTCGTGCAATATTGGATGAACAAGGCTAAACACACCTAAAAATCTAACCTAAATGACCTAAAAAGTGTTAAAAACTTGAAGTACAAGGTGGTTTCTTGACTACTTACAAGTGTGTCATACTCCGATGGCCGATTGTGTCATCAGGATCACTCAAAATGATGTGTATGTACTGGAATGTTCTCCATCTCTCCCAGAGCTCAAATTCACTCGAAGACAAAGGGAATAATGATTTTAAAATTACCCCTCTGGGCCTTACATAGCTTTTGACCTAATTTTCAAAAGTGCTCCATTTTGCATGAAAAATTCACCCTTGGCTAAATCGACCGTTCTAAATCCATTTTTTGGATCAAAATCAAAATCTGACATCTCTAGATAGCTCAAAATTCCATTTTAAAATTTTGGGACCTTCGGGATCAAACACTTGTGTAGTCGACCTTCTGGCATCATTTTCTTGCCAGAATCTCATCTCATCATCATTTTCTCAAGATCTTCAATATTTTCATCAAAAGTTAACTGTAGTCAAATTTGGTCAACCATGGTCAAACTTGGTCATCAGGACCTCTGAATCGCTCCAAATTGCTTCTGCATCCTCTTGATGCTTCCTTAATCTGTTTTGAGTTCTTATGGATCTTTGATCTTATCTCTATCTACAATATTTTTCTATCAATCATCTTTCTGACATGTCATCTTTCAATTTCGCTGCTGAGGGGCAAGATGATTGCATCATTGAATCTTGTCAAATCAGTCTGATTTGAATCAAAAGTTCTCCTCACGAGGGGCATCTATGGGCCCCATATCTTGTCATCTTGTCATCTATCTTTTAGGTATCTGAGAAATCTAAATTGGATCCACAAGGATCAAGCTTCATTCTGGAGATGGTTGTTGAAATCTCATTAGATATTGGGGCAATCTAGCCCTAATTCCTAAGAGTCAAGCTTCATTCTAGAGATGGCTCTCAAAATCTCTTTTCGACTGTTATCTAGGAAATCTAACCTGGGTTTCAGAGGAGTAAGCTTCATTTTGGATATAGTCCTAAATCTACATCGGTTATCATCTCATCAATTGGTATTGGGGTAATCTAACCCTGATTCTAGTCTTCTCTCAAGTGGTAATTCGACCGTTGTATTCACAATCTAACTTAGACTTCGAAGAATCATGCTTCATTCTGGAGATGGTTCTGAAACTCGATCTGATCGGTATCTTGGCAATCTAATCTAGACTCCCAAAATGCTCATCATTTGTCACATCAGAGTCTTTTTTGAATCAACACACTGCTCACACATCAATTCAAAGAGGGGGAAAATGTAATACCCCAAAATTGGCACCTTACAATTCTAATCAATTTTGGTGTATTTCTTCATTTTTTACATCATCGAAGTCCTATTATACTAGGCAATTATGTCCCCTATTTGAGTTTATTTGACTTGGTGTCAAATGCAAAAAGACCTAAATTTGCATTAATTATACACTATATTTAATTACTAAATATTCAACTTTATTAGCTAAATAATCCCTATGATTAATTAATTTAATTCTAAAGTCCTAGTGCTTTTAAATTAAATTAATTCTACCCCTTTAGCTAATACACATAAAATGAATTAAATGTTATTTGGTTATTTGAATGAACATATTTATTTGGATTTAATTATCCAAAAGTATTCAAAGGGTCACCCATATGTGGAAATATTCATTCTTTTAATTAAATAATTCCTTAATATTTGTCTCACCTTCCTCCATGGAGATGAAGAGTCAGCCATTTCTTTTCAAGAAACTCTTCATCCTTCCCCAGGGATTTTCTATATTATGAGCTCGTTTTCTTCATTTTGAGGAGGGAAATTTTTTAAGTATGCAAACTATAGTCAATTTGTATCTCAATTCTCTCATGATTTGAAGCTTTTTGTTGGCATTATTAGTATAATTTCTCATTTTAGTATAATCTTGCAATCTCATACTAAGTAGTTTGCTTATTTGTTTAGTAGCTTAATTCTCATTTCTTTCAAGTTTTCTTCTATTAAACCTACACTTTCATTCTTAGATTATAGTTGCATCTTTCATATAGATTAATTTCTCATTTTGATCATTTCAAGCACTTTAAAATCCTCTGTTTTAGTTTGGTCTAATGGTTGTTGGCTCTCCAATCTGAGATTAATTCAAACACCCCAACTAAATAGGAGGCACTAGGTCAATTCGATTAATATTGTGAAATAGGTAATTCATATTCATCTTCATAATTCTATGATTGAGAAATGACTATGTTGTATCGATGGCTAGATTAGAGGTCCATGTTCAGCTATAAATAGGTGTGGGGTATCTTGGTCACTCCATGTTTTATAGCTGCCCCCTCTAACATTATATTCTCTATTGACCCTAACTTGTGATCACCCTAAACACTTTGCCAAGGATTTTAAATTTGACTTTAAAGAGTGACCTCCTTTGTTAATGTTCTTCCCTAACTAGTTCCTTGATGAGAACTCTTCTAACCATTATATTGTCCTCACTCTGTGAGTCCAAATTAACTTTAACTTTCACTGACTTCATACTAACAGTGTCTTGTTGTACATAGTTTACCCTCCTTTATGATTCAAAAGAAGTTGTTTTATCTTGATACCTATAGGAACGATACCCAAACTGGTGGAAGTTATAACATTTCATTTTTTCAAATGAACCTCTATTGGTTCCTCCTCCAAATCTTCCCCTACCACTATTGTTTGGACCCCTTCCTCCTCTATGATTACCTCTACCACTAGATTCTTGGCCCTAATCTATCAAATTTGTCTCCCCTTGGGATCTTGAAACATTACCCCTACCACCATAGCTACCTTTGTGATTGATGGAGTCTCTACCCCTTCCTTGGCCTCTTGCATTAGAGTAATTCTTTCTTTTTCTCTTCTCTTAAACTTTGAAGGATAACTAATAACACCTCTATATAGTGGTAGGTGTCAAGAGACTTAATTCCCCCAAAATGCTCCATTTAGTTAGCCAAGTTGGTAGGTGTCTCGCATCCTTAACACCTACCACTATATAGAGGTGTTATTAGTTATCCATTGTCTCGCACAAAGTGGTAGGATAACTAATGACACAACCAAAGGAACACAGATGGTGAGTAATCTTGGGGTGATCCAGGTTAGTCCACTAGGATCAATCCTTGCACCAAGATGTTAAGAAGAAAAATTGGGTAGCTTCTATCTATGGTTCATAGTAAGGGCTTCCATTTGTAATACCCCTCGTGCTCCCCAAAGGGACTCCTTACCTTGCGGCAAGTAATAGACCTCACGAACACAAGAGTACCTTAAGCATTCTTGCTTCACATTTTCCTCATGGTAACAATCCCACAAGTACTAACACCAAACAAAGATAATTACTATGTCTACCAAGGTTTTTTGTCATTGATAGCCTTGATTTTATAGTGGGTCAGAATAGGTCGATATGAGCTTGTCCCCACTTGGGTCGTTCCTCTTGATTTCTCAAGAGTAGGTCTGCTAAATGATTCTAAAGCTAAACAAAGAGTGGATTAATCTTTGAGGGTCAAGATTTCTGGTTCACCTCAAGGGTGAAGAGCATACTCTCCTATCTCAAAAATCTCTCCCAAACACACCAAGAAAAGTTCATATACCCTCTTGCTTTCAAAATCTAGAAGTGGGTCAAGATTTTTGGTTCACCACAAGGGTGAAGAGCATACTCTCCTACCACCAAAAGACTCCTACAACAAGATATTAAGTGCCTAAGAAAAGAAACAACTAGTATATGATGCACTTAAAATGAAAGCAATGAACAAGCACTTGATTACTCACCACTTTGTGCGAGACAATGGAACATAGTGGTAGGTGTTAAGGATTACTCACCACTTTGTGCGAGACAATGGAACATCAAGTGTGGGCCAAGTTGTTAAGTATTGAGCCTTTGTCTTTTTAGGCTAGTAAGTGCTTGAAGTGTTCTCCCTATAACCTACTCATGCAAACATTCTCAAACATCAAACATCTCGGTAGCATTCTTAGGATTTCTCTCTTTGATATCACAATTGCTTGTCTTGGCAAGGTTGCTTTTGCCCTTGTGCAAGTGGTTTATGACACATTTGATCACCTAATGTTTGCAAACTTGTCCATTCTCTGTTGTTATTATGTTTGGAGTTGATAAATTGAACCATCAAATTGAGACTTTAGATGAATTGCCTTCGAAACTGAGATTTTTACATTCACTAGTCAAGAATCATACAATACTAAACAATCATCACACACTAGTCTAAATTTTATCATGTAATTCTTCGTTACTACAAAACTATTGCATAACTTGCTTGGAAAATATTGTACCTACTACCTAGAAAATATCGCACGACCTTAGTGCAAAATATTGCCTGGACATATTGTATCGTACCAATACCCTACGAACTCTCGCACAGAGTAAATTTTTTGTCTGTCTGATTTGTGCCATTTTCAACCTTCCTTTGGTCGATCCAGATTTTAGTAGGTCTCTTACCTTGCAGTTAGAAGCTTGTTTGTACCTTGGGTTACTATGTTTTGACCCCTTGAATTAGTATCCTTTGATTTCACAAGTGACCTTTCTTGAAATCGGTAAGTTAGAAGTCATCCTTGTTGAAAAAGTAAACCTTTAGATTCTTTGGTAACATACTTGGAGAGTCTTAATAGTCTCTTGTCCAATTTACTTCCATCAAAAATCAATTTCAATTTCAAATATAATTTGGGTAAATCCATCCTCCTGATCCATATGTGCTAGGATACTTATCCTTTGATTGGGAACCTCTGTGGCAGTGTTAGTTTACACCTTTTGAAATTTTCTATCTTACCATCTCTTTTTGGACAATTGAACACTTTTACTATCCTAGTTTAGTATCGATGTTTTGTAGGGTCATCTTATCACCAAGGTTCTTTTCTTTCATGTCTATTACAACAAGGTATCAATTCAATCAAGGAAAAGGACCTCAAGTTGTCTTTGACTAGTTATCCTTAATCCAAACTCATCAAAAGAGAAAGGGAAAAGAGCCCATCTTTAATCAATCCTCTAGGAGCAAGTCTAAAGTTTGGTTTGACCCAAAGAGCAATCCTAGTGAGTTCAATACATCCTTAGAACCTTCTCAATCATAAATGGACATGAGTTACACCATGACTAGAAAGGAAAGAGAATTAATGGATCAAAATCTTGATGACATTTTTCAAAGACATAGGGACAACATGCTATTTAGTGATGACAATCAACCAGAATCACCCCCTATCAACACCAAATATCTAGATTCCCATCAAAGAGATGAAAGGTATACATGACAAGCTCACCAAGAGGAATGATCACAACATGAAGACCAAAAAAACAAACCTTGTGATGCTCATGTAAATGCAATGTTTACTAATGACTTGTTCAAACATTCGAGACCAAACTCTCCACTCCAAACAACCTCAAGATATGCGAGTGAAAGTCTAAAGAGAATCAAGTGAGAAAGGAAAGCCTTTTTGGATGAACAAGCCGCAAAAGAAGAAAAGCTTAGACTCCTAGAGGTGGAAAGACAAGCCTTATTGGAAATAGAAAGAAAAGCTTTTCACGAAGAACAAGATAGGATTTTAGCTCAACAACTCAATGACCAATTCAACAACCGGGGTACCAACAGTGGAAACAACTCTCCACCATCTACTCCTTCAAGAACCCCATGAAGTAGAAGGTGGTCAAGAACCCCTTCAGGATCTCCTAGTCCTCAAGGAAGAAGGACTTCACAACATGCTCACTATAGGAGACAAACACCTCCTGGGAACTCAAAACAACCCTCCTAATGAGCTCATCATGGCTCTCAACATGGAGGTAGTAGTACAAGTTTTGATGCTCAAGACTTTATGAGGATACAACAAGAACCACTCTTCCAACAATATGTGGAGAGGTATCTAGAGAAAAAAAAGGATAAGTTCCTAGAGAGCTTGATCAACAAGGGTGTCAGGGTCGCTTAAAACTTTGATGTGGATAGAAAAATTAAGAAACAAGGACCATACCAAGAAGAGGAGATCAAGAAACTCAAGCGTATTATGAAAAATGTGTTGGAACCTAAGAGTTCCTTTTCACTTGATTCAATCTATCCTAATCCCTTTGAAAGGAGTTTGAGCATGAAGGATTTTCCTAGGAAAGTGGAAATCCCCCAATATGACAAGTATGATGGTAATGGGGATCCACATGATCAATTCTACATCATGAGCTTTGAATTCCACCAAGATGACTCCTATCTCATGAGGTTGTTTCCCAGGAGTCTCAAGGGTCAAGCAATGGAGTGGTTTACCGATATTACTCTCCCTGTCAAAAATTTTAAAAAAAATTGTTCATAGATTCATCCAACACTTCACCAATAATCTTTCAAGATCTGTCACTATGTTGGACCTATGTAACTCGAAACAAAATCAAGGGGAGTCATTTGTGGTATTCTTGCAAAGATGGAGATGCCAATGTTCTCGTTACTATAGGACCATTCTTGAGAAGGAAAATATCAACATTATCATTAGCAACTTGATTCCTAAGATGCGGTATGAAGTGAGGAAAATGATCTTTGACTCCTTTGACACCATGGTTGAAACTGCATGCAGAATTGAGGACATGTTGAAAGAGAAAGGCATTTTGACCAACAACAAGAATAACAACAATGGTCAAAATAACCACAATGCTAATAAGGACAAAGGGAAAAACTTGCACTACAATAAGAACAAGCAAGTGGTTAATGATGGAGTGGTGGACTCTTCTCAACCTAAGGATCAAGGTGTTCTTCACCTATCTAGTGTTGTTCAAGAAATGAAGCTCAACACATCCAACCAACAAGAACATAAGCCAAGGTACCAAGAAAAGCCTATGAAAGAAAGGCATCAATTTTCAAATCTTGGTGATTCCTATGAGGATGTATTCAAAAACCTTCATTGCTAACAATCTTGCACATCCTCAAGATCCTCCAATGCACCCTATTCCTAATGTTAAACCTCATTGGTGGGATGAGAAGGCTTTCTGCAAATTCCACAATGGTATTGGACATGACATCAAGCATTGTTGGAAACTAAAGCATATTATCCAAGACCTTATTAAGAGTGGAAAGCTTAAGGTGGATGGTTTGAACATGAATTCTGATCAAAAAGATTTCAAGGAGCCTTTGCCTAAATATGAGAAGGGGGAAACCTCTAAACCAAAGAATGGCAAGGCCAAAATCAACTATACCTACACAATTGCAGAAAATGTGGTCAATATGCCTGAAGTGGTGGAGGAAAATTTCAACATGATGAGGGACAAGGATCCTTATGGTTATGATGTGGGCTCTCCTCCTATATTTGATGAAGAATTTTTGGTGGTGCTAAGGGGTCCTCACTCTCAAAGGTCATCCCAAGCTCTTAATACTATTATAAGAAGCCAAGGTCATGTGGTTATTAGAGGTCCTAGTTCCAACTAGTTCAGCAGACCAAAGCAAGTGGCATCCAAGAATGTCACCACCAAATCAACAGTTAATCCTGAGATGAGCTATAATCTTGTTGACCAATTACAGAGAACCCTGGCTCAAATCTCAATCTTTGAACTCTTGGAATTGTCCCCAAGACATAAGCATGTCCTTGAGGATGCCTTGCGCACAACCAATGTTCCTACCAACATAGATGTCGACCAATTACAAAGTATGGTCAATCATATCGCTATCCCACATTACCCCACTTTTTCAGAAGACAATGACAAAGCTTTGAGCCACCCACATAATCTTGCTCTTCACATTGAAGTCATGATCCATAAAACCTGTGTCAGGTGTGTGTTGATTGATGGGGGTGCTGGGCTCAATATTTGTTCTTTATGTCTATTGAAAACATTGGGTTACTCAGAAGAGGTCATAGATGCCCGAGAGGAGATCACAATAAAAGCCTATGATGAGGCAAAAAGGAGTTCTAAGGGGTTGGTTGTTCTTCCTGTTAGGATTGGCCCTATTGAGAGGGATATTTTGTTTCAAATCATTGATGTTGGTCCCTTAGCATACAACATTTTACTTGGTAGACCGCGGATCCATGAGATGCAAGTAGTACCATCCACCTACCACCAATGTGTTAAGTTCCCCTATAATGGATTCAAAATCTATATACTTGGGGATAGCACATTATCTATTAATTCCATTTCAGCAAGGACTCATGTTCCCCTAAACAGAGAAACATAAGATTTCAATGCGACTCTAGCACAGTGAAAAGATAAATTCAAATCAATGGACCTTGGTATGGGGGGGTATCAACTTGACTCCTTTACAAAACTTCCAGTCTCACCCAAGTCCTATGGCAAGCCTTCCCAAGAGATGAAACCTTCCTCTTCAACCATGACCTTGTTTGGCACATTTGTAGAGTCCTCAATTCCCATCCAGGATGAAAAAGAAGAGGTAGTTGTCAAAGACTAGATTTACAAAGAAGATAAGTACATGCACAATGAGAACTTCTCTCCAACTCCTAAGGCATATGGATGAGGGTACACTCTTGTCAAAAATATGGTCTATCCAGGACATGGTCCTCTCAATCACAAACTGGATCCTAGGGATGAACCTCTTGATCATGCTCTTTTTGGATGCAAGTCTAAGAAGATAGTTAACCTAGGGTTTGAAAGTCATGACAAGAAAATTGCTCCTATCCTTGATGAGTTGGATAGTGAAGATGAGTTGAGATACATGCCAAATTTGACAAATCAAAAAGATAGGTGTGAAGATTGGATCCCTTCCACCAATCTCCTTTGGGGAGATTTAGACAATTTAGCTTCCCATGCAACAATTTCAAGCCTAGAACAAGAAGAATCCACTATTGGAGATCTTGTCCAAGAACATCAAGGCACGACTAGTGCTCAAGAAGGTGTCACCCTTGGTGATATTAGAGCCTCTACCTCAAGGCATTGTAAACATGCATGGTGTAAACATCCCAGTCGGGATTCAGATACTAAATTGCATGATTATGAATGGGAGTCTCTCTTTGATTCTTCCATAGTTGACATGGATGTTTATGTTGTCCATACTTATAGTTCTCATCCTGAGGTAGCTAACGATTCATGTGTAGGATTTACGGATTTGAATCCATAGGTTGCTTTAGTGGATGATTCTTCACTTGGTAGGACAAATCTTGATTAGGGTGACTTAGAGGGATACTTGACAGACTCGGACTCTTCAATCACCAAAGATAATGCCATTCATATCCACAATCTTGAACCTGCCATTGACCTACCTCTTGCTAATCCTCACCTCATTGATTAGTCTCAACATTATTGAGAGCTTGAGCTCTTAACATTTCAGAATGACTATGAGATAACTTGTTACCTAAATGCAATCAAACCCATAGTCTCTTCCACTAGTGACCTAGCTACAAGCATGACAGAGCCAGACATCAAGTACCTCAATCAAAAAATAAAAATAAAAATAAAAAAATAATAAGAGTTTTGATGGCAAAAACCACTGTGTGGTGGTGTCAGAACATAAAATAGTAAAAATAAATGACATATCCAAGGGTGAAAACCTCTCTGAGGCACCTAAGGATGAGGTACTTGATCATCTCCCTAGTTACTTTTAGGACATATCTTCAGTTCTTGTTGAGCCAACTCAATCATTCAACTTGGGAACAGATGAAACTCTACAAATTGTGCACTTGGCTCAGTCCTATTCACCTCTAGAAAGAGACACATATACCAAGTTCTTACAGAGGAAGAAAATTAATTTTTCTTGGACTTACTCAGATATGCCAGGATTTGACACTAATCTCATTATGCATCACTTGTCCATAGCTCTAGGTGTAAAACCAGTTAAACAAAAATTGAGGAAAATGCATCCTCACATAGCTCTTCTTATCAAATCTGAATTAGAAAAACTCATCAGTACAGGATTCATAAGAGCCATTGATTATGCTGAATGGATATCTAATATTGTACCAGTTTCAAAACATGACAATTCCATTCGCATCTACACAAAATTTAGGGATCTTAATAGAGCGTGCCCAAAGGATGATTTCCACTCCCAAACATAGACATGATAGTGGACATGACCATGGGTTATGAAATCTATTCATTGATGGATGGTTTTTCTGGGTATAATCAAATCAAGATAGCTCCTAAAGACTAGGAAAAGACTGCATTCACTTGTGCATGGGGAACCTATTGCTGGAACGTTATCCCATTTGGATTGAAAAATGTAGGAGCTACATACCAATGAGCTATGACAACTATTTTCCATGACATGATGCATAAGAATATGGAAGATTATGTGGATGACACCTTGGAAAAATCTAAAAAAAGGGATACACACCTAGGAGATTTAGAAGTCATTATAGATCGTATGGAATAGTTTTAACTAAGATTAAATCCTAAAAAGTGGGCATTTGGAGTCACCTCTAGAAAACTTCTAGGATTTATCATTTCAGCCAAAGGAATAGAGGTGGACCCAGAGAAAGCACAAGCAATCTTGGATATGCCACCTCCCAAAAACATCAGTCAGATGAGGAGTCTCCAAGGGATGTCTTCAATCAATAAGGAGGTTCATTTCACAACTGGCAGATAGAGCTCAACCTCTCAATAAGAACTTGCATAAGAGATTTAAATGTATCTGGAATAAGGATTGTCAGAAAATCATGGACCAAATCAAACAATACTTGGCAAATCCTCCTATTCTAATGCCTCCTATCCAAGGAAAACCACTCATTCTATATGTTTCAGCAATAGAATCTTCCTTGGGGGCATTACTGGCTCAACTTGATGAAAATGGGAAAGAAAGAGCCATATATTACATCAGTCGTATGCTTGTCTTATATGAGGTTAATTACACCAGTATTGAAAAAGCTTGCCCTGCAGTGGTGTTTGCTTCCCAAAAGTTGCAACATTACATGCTTGCACACACAATACATCTCATAGCAAAAATTGACCCTCTCAAGTATTTTCTTAGTAAGGCTGCCCTCATAGGTAGACTTTCTAAATGGATGATGATTCTTTCAAAATTTGACATAGAATACGTTGAGTGTAAAGCTATAAAATGACAAGCCATTGTAGATCAATTGGCTGACTTCCCAATTCAAGATAGTGTACCAATTCAAGTTGCCTTTCTAGATGATCACATCATGTACATGACTGAGAGAACATTGAAGATGTTCTTTGATGGCTCTTTTATGCAAAATGGCTCAAGAGCTGGAGTGTTGTTTGTTTCTGCTCATGGTTACATGATTCCTAAGTCATAGAAAATTTTATTCCCATGTACAAACAACATTGCGAAGTATGAAGCTTTGACCAATGGGCTCAAAATGGCTATAGAATGGAGAATCAAAGAGCTACATATCTATGGGGATTCCCAGCTGATTATCAACTAGGTTAATGAAGACTATCAAACAAAAGATGACAAACTGGTACCTTACAAGAAAATGGTTGATTCATTGAGACTATATTTCACATTTGTCACATTTCAGCAAATCCTTGGAGAAGAAAATAAAGTAGCTGAAGCTATGGTTACACTTGCTTCACTCCTCCAGTTAGAACAACATGAGTCCAGATTTGAATTCCTGGTGGAAGAGCTATGTTATCCTATCTATGACTCACAAGAAAGCCATGTCATCTGTACCCCTGTTGGTCATGACTCATCTTGATATGGTTCCATTTACTCATACCTCTATGATGGAATTATCCTTGATACCTTTAACCACTCTAAACAAAGAAACCTTACCTGAAATGCCTCTCACCATACCCTTATCTCTGGTGATTTGTATAGGAGGGGTCTAGATGGGACACTTCTTAGATTCTTAGAAAATGATGAATTCGATCAAGCGTTAGTTGACATTCATGAGGGCATCTGTGGGGGACATTCCAATGGTCTTTCCATGGCCTGAAGGTTGCTTAGGGTGGGTTACTATTGGCCTACCATGTAGATGGATGTAGTATATTTTGCAAAATCCTGTGAAAAGTGTCAAAAACATGGTCATATGATACATGCTCCAAGCAGGGAGCTTATTCATTCTATTTCTCATTGGGCATTTCAGCGCTAGGCTTTTGACCTTGTTGGGTAGATTCATCCCAACTCATCAGGTGGACACAAATTTATCATGACTGCTACTAACTACTTTACCAAATGGGTAGAAGCTATTCCACTTTTTGTTGCCTCAGGCAAGATAGTCTCTTTGTTCATCCTAAACCATATCATCTGTCGATATGGTGTGCCTTCTGAGATTATCACTGACAATGGAGGTCAGTTCAAGAATAAAGACCTTAAGCAACTCTGCAAAAAATTCAAGATTAAAAAACATTGGTCCTCCATTTACTTCACGCAAGGAAATGGACAAGCAGAGGCTTTGAATAAAACCATTCTTAAAATTCTCCATAGAACAGTTCACAAGAATGGTAGAGATTGGCATTTACAAATAAATCTGGCCTTGTGGGCCTACAAAATGAGTATTCATACTCCTACAGGGGCTACTCCTTTTGCCCTTACTTATCGTGCTGAAGTAGTGTTACCTTTAGAGGTGGAGATTCCTTCACTTAGAGTTTCCCTCAAAGGTCTAGTTACATATGAAGACTACCATGCCATGAGACTCCAAGAGCTAGAACTTCTAGATGAGAAGCATAAAGCATCATTTGACCATTAGAGATTCTACCAAAAGTGTATGTCCAAAGCTTTCAAGAAAAAGGTTCACCCTAGAGAATTCCAAGTGGGAGATCTTGTCCTACGTGAAAACCCTAAGAACCAACAACATAGAGAGAAAAAGGGAAAATTTGAACCTAATTTTCTTGGACCTTATATCATTACTATTGCTTTTGGGACAGGTGCTTATTTGTTATCTACTGGAGAGGGAGAGTAGCTCCTAGATCCTATCAATGTCTTGCACCTGAAGAAGTTCTATCCATGATGCCTGTTCTATCTGAGGACATCCTTTTTACATATTTATTGATCCTGAAAAATTTCCAAAAAAATCATATATGATGCTGAAAAAATCCTAAAAAGCATATAAAGTCCTAAAAAAAAATATTTATTAAAAAAATAAAAATAAATTAAAAAAATAAAATAAAAATAGAAACGTGCCTTGGTGAAAACCTGGAAACAGGTGCCTTGGTAGCAAAAATACAAAATAAATTGAAAAAATAAAAAAATCTGTCAAGTGGTGAAAACCTGGAAACATGCACTACTTGAGGACTTTTGCACCCTTGCTTCTTAGCACACGTCCTCGACACTTAGCCTTTCTCCATCATGCCTTGTCCTTGTTGCCTTGGTTTGGAATTGTTCTTTGTCTAGGTGGCATAACTATGTTAGCTTTGGTCTCTTAGGATGTGTTGGTCTTTAGGACATCTTGCAAATGGTGTTTTTCAACACCACCCCAACTATATTTTTCTACACCACCGAGCGTCAAGTGTTTCTCAACACTTATTAGATATCCTACCCATAGTCTACCATGATATGATATTTTCCACTGGCAGATGCGATACTCAAAGTTTGATTCTATAACCTACACAGATGCACTTAATGTTATAAATAGGGAATACTAAGAGGTGGGGGTGAATTAGTATTCTACAAACTTTATCTTTTGCCCAATTATGGATATAATAGATTATATTTACACATGCATAACATAAGAAGCTAAACAACATGCATAGAAATAATACTAAAGAACTCATAACACATTATTTATTCTTGAGGAAACCCTGGCCAAGGGAAAACCCTGGTGGGATGGTACCCACAAAGATCCACTAATCAAAAGTATCTTGTTAAGGATGTTGACCTTGCTAGGAGTCTATTACATGCATATAGTGTCTCAGTCTTGGTTAAGGGACTATAGGCCTTGTTAGAAGCCTCAACCGTGTTAGGAGTTGGCAGTACAAAAAGTGATTACCAGATGAGCCCACTGCCCAAACAAGTAATGTACAATATTTACTGATTACAAAAATAGGTCGAGGTACATAACCTTATACTACTTGCATCAATATCTTTTCACTTCTCTTTCACTATCACTATTACATACATTTGTTCCTTCTTTTTTTCATTCTTACAATTTACAATTATATTTATACAAGTTATTAAGATTAATAACTTTCCAGTCAGCTATCATATTACAAAAAAAATTTATCCAAGGGGTAAAATCTAGGATTTCATCCATTTATATTGTTAATTCATTATTTTGATAAACAAAATAATCCCTTAACTCTTTACCAATTTTGTCTTTATATTCTGTCTATTTGGCTTAACATTGTCTTTAGGAAAACTATCATAACTTCTTTTGTACATGTCGTACTGACTTGGGCTCTGAGATGAGTCTTCAATAGTCACCATAGATTCTATGTTCAAGTGTGCAAGCATTGAACTTACTCCTTTCGACATCATAAACAAAAACTATCTTCAAGTTCACTGGTAAAAACACACTGTCTCATACTTAGACAATTTCGCATTACGCTTTGACATACTAGCTCTCTGACCTATGCGATCTTCATATAGATCATATGTTGCCATAATGACAACATCTATGTAACCAACTTAGCCAAATTTCCAACAATCTCCCCCTTTGTCATTGGTGGCAACATATGAGAAAATTGGCTAAGTCTTACAACTTCAAAATCTCAAAATTGTGGCCATAGTATAAAATATATACTATCCTTATAACTCCAAAATATCTTATCTCTAATACAGTACTCCCCCTAAGAGTATCAATAATTATCATTTTCTTATCAATTTTCTGCTATATATCTCTCCCCCTTTGACAATAATGAAAAAATAAAGGTAAGGAGGGTTACAAAATTGTATTCTCAGAAAAGTTATACCTTAATTCAATATTGCAAAGCTAGTAGGCTTGAACACAATCTGCAAAATCAATCTTTATAGCCTCTAACTCCTTCTCCCATGATTTCTTAATAGAATCTATGACACTGAGTAGTGCGCATAATCCATAAGATGCTATCTCACATGCTTGGAGGTTCTCAAAGATAAACTTTTCAAAATATGTCTTAGCTGAAAGACATTCTTCCAATTTCCCTTTAATGATACTTAACTTCATAGAAGTGTGCTCTCTTAAAAGAGTTAATCTTTTCATTTTCCTATCCTTTTCATCTTGAAAAATTCTAATTTCATCATATATCTCATGAAATTTCTTCTCAACATCAGATACCTTTACATTGGGGCTTGAAAGAAAGTTAGTTTCATTTTGAATTTATGTTTTCTTCATCTTCATCTTCTGATCTTCTTCTGCTATGAAGGTCTCTCATTTTGTACACTGGATGTACAAGGATTTTCCTCTTTCCAAATTCTTTCTAAAGTCCTTTATATAGATATCAAGATTGTTGATATCATTCCTGATATTCTAGCTAATGTTCAAAAGTGTTTTGGCTTCATAGGTTGCTTGAGCTTTCACTTTTGCTATATCAGTTAAATTTCTGAACTCACTATCAAAAGTGTTCATCACTTTCTTTTCTTTCTATAGAGGGTCAGCTTCTACAATTTGTGTAGTTACAATGCCTTGTAACTTGTCAATAAGCTCCTTCAGACATCCTTCAAGACTTTTTAATTTCTTGTTCTTTCCGATGATTTTGTTCAAGGATGTGATCAATTCCATTTGATCATCATCATCTACTTCCTTTCCCAAATCTTTGATTATAGATCCAATCTGATTCTTCTTTCCAATCTGAGGAGTAAGACTAGTTTCTTCTTTAGTGGAATCAGGTACTAGTTTTTCTATCACTCTAGGTTCTACAACTGTGGTCTCTATTTTCTCCTCTCCTTTGGTGGTCTCCTGCTCTTCAAAAGCTGAATTGTCAACAATGTTTTCTAGATTCTTGAATACATTATCATCAGTATCCAAGGTGATCTTAGTTCCTTCTACATTCATGACTTCATCTTCAATGTTTATGGCTGGTGAAGAGGGAATGTCCTCTTGTTCTATTTCACCTACTTTCTTTGTTGCAACTAATGGTTCTCTAGCATTTTCTCACATAACTTTGATAATTTCTTGCTCTATTTCTACACTAACTTCTTCATATCTACCTCCCATAATCTGAATGGTTCTCTTCTTGGTTCTCAAATGGGTGCTTAAAGCTTTCATAATTTAACTAAAGTGTGCTTCATCTTTTACAACACAAAGTTTTCTTACAAGATTTTCTCTAATAGATGTGTCTTCTTTTGATGCTCTCTTCTTCCTATTCACAAGTTTATTGTACAAATCATCAGATATCTTACCCTAAATTGTATCAAACTTCTTATTAGACAAAATCATATGCTTTACCACTGTATTTTCTAGATTTAATCTCTCTACGTAATCATAGAGATCATAATAGTTATTCATTTTTGTAAAGTCTCCATCTTCAATGATCTTCTCATTAAGCTTCTCAACTCTAGGTTTCCAAGTTTTCTTCTTAATATAAGTGACATCATCTTTTATTTCTGCAATTTTCCTTCGAACTGGTTGCACTAAAGTTTTCTTCCTTTTACCTGGTCCAGTAGCACTATCTTTTACTCTTTTGCTAGGTGTGGATTAAGTGGATCTAGTGGATATATTTTCTTCTTGATCCTTCTCATTTTCTTCCACTTTCACCTTAACTTGTGTTTCTTCTTGTTGTGCTACAATTGATGATAGGGGTGGAACAAACAAAACTTCTTTTTGTCCAATATCTTTGATTGTTGCTACTGTTTCCTTTGCGACCAAGAATTCATGCTCCGTTATCCCTGTATCTTTTAGGATTTTCTTGATAGTACTCTCAACTCTTTTCTTTGATTGCTTCTCTTCAAGTAAGGTCTTTGCAAAGTTAAAGTTCTCCTCAAAGGTTCCAAACCTATTACAATGAGTTTCCAACTTGCACTTAAGTAACCTGATCACATACTCTTTTGTCTCTACCTCAGATATCTCATAGCCAAGAGGGTCTATGAACTCTATTCTAGGTTCTACTACTTCAATGTAGGGAAAGTCAGTATCAACCATAAAACATATCTCATTTTTATAATTCTCCACAAGAGACTATGGGATCCTTGATCTGCTAGACACTATATCCTGAAATGTCTTGATTACCAATACTGCACTCTCATTCACTTTATCAATAACATGCCTTCTGTACACTAGGTTAATCCTTTCCATTTTAGTTTGGCCATCATTCTAGTCATTTCCAATGGTGTAAGGAAATCTTCTCAATAGATGAAAAAACATATAGGTGATTAAGGATGAGAATCTAAACTGTGTATACTTAGTTTTCTTAATCTTTTCCAAATTTTCAAATAGTTGAATTCTCAGAATCTCACACATATCAACTTGTACTTTATCAATACACATCAGATAAGATGCATGTATCATTCCAACTACCATGTCATCCTCTCTTGAGTTTGCACAAAACTTAGTGGTTAGGATCTTACATAAGTATCTTACATCATCTTGTTGAATCTTACTAATCACAATTCATCTACCATTATAGGATGAATTTATGTTGTCTATGACTATTTTCCTCATGTTCTTATCATTTAAAGGAATGGATCCAATTTTAGATAGTCCAGTAACTTCATGAATCAAATCATCTTTGATATCTATCACTCTATCTTCTAACCAAAACTTCCCATTATGAATTCTGCTTAGAATTATCTTAGTACATTCTTCATTATCAAATTCATATTGTAATGCATACTTAATGATCTCATTATCTTTCAAATGTTCAAATCCTCCTTTCAATGTCATGTCCTAATTATAGATCTTCTAATATTCCTTGGTGAAATCACTATCACTGATAGTCTCTAGTTTTTATCCAAGATAACTTCTAACATTCTCTAGATGTAAAACTCCATTTGGTACGGATGATAAAGCTGACCTGGGATCATGTTCCAAGGGTTCTACTGGTTCCCTTTTTATCTTAGGTCTATTTTTATCTCTGACATTGTGAATTAATGAAACATCCATGATTTCCTCTAATTCCTTTACTTATTTAAAGATCTGCCAAGTAAAATACTTCAATTTCGCAATTTAGGGCTTGCGTAGATTTGGCACAAAATTCTTCTCCAAATCCTTGTAAAATGATTCTAATCACTGCTCTTTGATCTCCTTAACACTTGAATTTTCTTTGATGATCAAATAATACTGATCATGACCTTTTATTAATTCAATCTCACTTAGATCTGACATCGCATTCAATTATTTTGCCACTTCTTTCCAAAAAGATGTTTCTGCTAACTTGCAAAACTTAAAACTTCTTGCAATCTTGCAAAACATAATATTTTTCTTTTCACTCTTAACCATATCATTAGAACATCATATACTACCTTGCATTAACTATGTAAGACTCAATTCATCATATATCTACTTCTACACTAATGTAAGTTCCTATTCTATTGCATTTTTCATAAATTAAGTACTTTGAGATGGGTTAGGTAAAGATTCATTCTTACCTTTTAATACTTCACCTTCCTGATTACCTTCAATGTTGAATATGTCTCCTTGATTTGTGCTTTTGATAAAATTCACTTGATCTAAATTACTATAGCATCCTGTTTGACTATTACTTGCATCTTCATTTCTTCTTGCATGACATATAGGGTTAGGATTGGTATGAAAAACTCTATTGTTCATTCTGCAAAACCTTGTTGTGTGTCCAATCTTGTTACATATCTAACAAACTGTTCCATTGTTCCCATATCTTGGTCTAGGCTGATTGATCTATGATCTGCAATTTCTAGCAATGTGTCCAACCTTGTTGCATCTATAACATATTACTCCATTTCTTCTATTCATATCTTCAGTATGTTTCTTATTTGCATTGTTAGTATTCCTAAACATTCTACTACTATTATTATTCCCAATAAATTTAGGTTTCCTGCATTCAATAGCTCTATGTCCAAAACCATGATAATTATAACAATAACCATTAAGAGGTTTGAATTGCTTACCTGTGCAATCTCTCTTCATATGACCAATAGTATTACAAGAAAAACATCAACCTTTGAATTCTCTTTGCATACCTTTGGGTGATTCCTCTTCCTTAGGTGATTCTTCTTCCTTAGGTGTATCTTCAGATTTTTTTAATCTCATCAGACTTCTTCTCATATATGCTTTCAGACATTTTCAACTCCGTTTCCTTGCTTTCTTCATTTGCTTTAAAAGTGTTGAATCCAAGACCAGTCTTATCATAGAATGGTTTTCGATAAGATATTTGTTCATCAATCTTCTCACTAGTTGAATATAGTCTTTCAAGTTGTTGCTTAGATTGAGTCAGTTCACCTTTCACAATTGCATTGTATTTCTCAAGTTCAACATACTACAAATTGACTTTCTCAAATTCAGATGTTACTTTACCAAGTTTAGATTTTAGTCCTTCATTTTCAGTCTTTAGACTTTCATTCTCAGATTTTAGATTTGCTTCATTCTTGCCATTTCCATCTTTTAAACTAAGCTTCAGATTTGCTATCTTTAGTTCATGCTTAAGGATCTCATTTTCTTTTTCTAAATTGTCATCAAAATCTTCAATGAAAACTTCAGATTCCTTTTTCAAATTTCAGATCTTCCACCTTGTTTTTCAATTTCTCAATGAGGTTCTTTGCATCATAATATTTTCTTTTTAGAATATCTCTTTCATCAATAAGAATATCAATCTATTCAAAAGCTTCTTCAAGATTCTTCTGTAGTTGATCCATATCCATAGAGATCTTACTCAAGCTACTAGGCTTTCCTTGAATGATTCTTTTCTGAGTAACTAAGCTCTGATACCAATTGTTAGAAATAGGGAATACTAAGAGGGGGGGGTGAATCAATATTCTACAAACTTTATCTTTTGCCCAATTTATGGATATAACAGATTATCTTTACACATGCATAACATAAGAAGCTAAACAACATGCATAGCAATAAAACTAAAGAACTCATAACACATTATTTGTTCTTGAGGAAACCTTGGCCAAGGGAAAACTCTGGTGGGGATGGTACCCACAAAGATCCACTAATAAAAAGTATCTTGTTAAGGATGTTGACCCTGTTAGGAGTCTATTACAAGCATATAGTGTCTTAGTCTTGGTTAAGGGACTATAGGCCTTGTTAGAAGCCTCAACCCTGTTAGGAGTTGGTAGTACAAAAAGTGATTACCAGATGAGCCCACTGCCCAAACAAGTAATGTACAATATTTACTGATTACAAAAATAGGTCAAGTTACATAACCTTATACTACTTGCATCAATATCTTTTCGCTTCTCTTTCACTATCGCTATTACATACATTCGTTCCTTCTTTTTTTCATTCTTACAATTTACAATTACATTTATGCAAGTTATTAAGATTAATAAATTTCCAGCCAGCTATCATATTACAAAATAACTTTATCAAAGGGTTAAAATCTAGGATGTTTTCCCTTTATATTTTTAATTCATTATTTTGATAAAAAAAAAAATCCCTTAACTCTTTACCAGTTCTATCTTCATATTCTGTGCTATCGGCTTAACACTATATTTAGAAAAACTATCATAACTTCTTCCGTACATGTCGTACTAACTTGGGCTCTGAGATGAATCTTCAATCATCACCATAGAGTCTATGTTCAAGTGCACAAGAACTAAACTTACTCGAGTTGACATCGCAAAAAAAAACTATCTTCAAGTTCACTAGTAAAAACACATTATCTCATACTTAGACAATTTTGCATTGCGCTCTGACATACTAGCTCTCTGACCTGTGCGATCTTCATGTAGATCATATGTTTCCATAATGAAAACATCTATTTAACCAACTAAGCCAAATTTCCAAAACTTAAACACTTGACTCACTGAGACTTGCTTGACTTTATTTCTTTGTGTGTTGTCTATGATGATTTCTTTGATGAGTGTTCTCTCCCTAATAATTTTCGATGATGTCGAGCTAGAAGACTGGGGGCACAAGGACATGTTTTATTGTTTTTCTCCTTGTGGGTATATTTTTTTTATCTTAATTGTAATGAGCATTTATGCTTGTTCCGCTTGACACTAGGATCTACAATGTATTATCTTTGACTATTTTTTTTGCAAGTACATACTGATAACCATCTTGACTTTCCTTGTGTCTCGATGTGAGTATAATCTTTCCATATTAAACTTAGGAAACCTCACTACACTAGTCATCTTGACCTAAATTTCTTTGATGCTTAGGTGGGATTCCCACATACCTATCTGATATAGATCATATTCATATTCACATAGTTATACTAGTGTGCATTGTATGATCTTGCGAGGCTACCAATAATGCTCAATGATGATTATTAGAGACTAATGGCTTTGTAACCTTGCAAGTAAACCAATTTTACTAGTATCTTGCATTCTTAAGTTCATGTTAGTTTAGTTTTGCATCTTGCATATGGAGAGAGCTCTCTTTTCATCTTTTCACGAACTCGTCGGTCAACTACGCTCACCTTTCATTTTTTCTCAATCATGTCTTTCGCTCCTTGTCTTTCACATCACATCCTTTTCCTATCATCACAAGGGGTTAATCTTATCATCATATCTTTATCACAAAGAGATCATTTTTAGAAACATGATTCTACATCATAAACATGAGAACTAAACATACATATATGAGAGAGATTATACATGAGCATTTATCAGCATACATCATACATTTTGAGCAATATAACAAGACAATAAAACTAAAACATCCATCACAAGTGGGACAAATACACAAGATACATTGAAAATCTAGTAAATATCATACATATATGTGTGTCATGATACAAAGTACAATGTGGGATCCAAAATCTAGATGATGTCCCAAGATATGACTCTGTACATCTATCCTAGACCTAGGTCTGACTCAAAAAGGTGAGTTTTTCTGAAAACTTACTGGGGCACCATACTGAGGAGGTGGATTGTGCAACCGACCACACTCAAATTGATGTGTGTGAATCAGAATCACTACTTGCTAGGTCATAATCTCTCTCTAATCTCTCAAAGTTCTCAATATCACAAAAGACAAATGAATTTGAAAATGATCTTTTTACCCCTTATATAGCATTTTGACTTTTTGACCTAATTTTTTAAACATCTCATAATTACATGAAAATTGCACCCCTGGCTAATTTCAACATCCTAGATCCATTTTCAAGATTGAAATCAAAATCTAAGTTCATCTTGATAGTCAAAATCACATTTCAAAATTTCTCCTTCTTCTACGCAGTTGGCTGACTGTTTGAGGCCCGATCCTTTGACCTTCACTAGGGCATCTTCATTTCTTCATCCCCATCTCTCTCACTCCCCTAGTCTTTCATTCATCTCCTTCACTTCGTTCTTTGATGTTTTGACTTCATTTTTATCCTATATCCTTTTCAATCAAACCTAGTCAAACTGGGACATATCTTCACTTCTTGATGTTTATTCTATCATCTTATCCTTTGATTATGATTTCTAGTGATTTGAGCAGATTTATCAATTTACTATTTCTCCTCTACTTGATTTTGACTTTGATTCTGAGGGGGCAGTACCTATCAAACTTCAATCCTTGATTCATCTTATCAATTGAACCTTGAGATTCTTATCTCTTATTTGAGACTTGACAATTACCTATTTACAGGGGTGTTGGCCTTGTCTTTTTCAATCATCTTATCTTTTTCCTGATGTGTTCCCATCCGTCAAACACATGTCTAGATTATTTTGTGATCTGAAATCAATCTCACTCTTCAATTCCATTCTTTGACTACATGAGATCCCAGATCGATCTCACATTAGTCAAAGAGGGGCAAATGTATGCACCCTAAAATGGTCACCTAGACTTTGGGCCCCATTCTTGTAATTTATCAATTTTTTGAATCAATATTTTTAAATCAACATTTTCAATCAAATCAATTTTCGTGATAAAATCCTAATTTTATCATTTATTCGATTATATCCCATGGGCTAACCATTTTATCCTAAGTCTTTATTTATTTAAAATGAATTCTCTCCCCTTTTATTAAATAAAAATCCCCCACTTTCCTCTTATCCTAAGTTGCATAAATAAAGCATTATTCTTATTCTATAAAAAGGAGATAAGGCCTTTTTGTCTCACATGAGGCTCAAAACTCAACACTTCTTTCTCATTGGAGGAAACTTGTGCACATGGATTTCTCCTCTTTCAAGCTCCACCCTTGATCAAATCTTTTGCCTCTTGATTTCCATCATCCATTGATTCTCATTTCTTATAAAAGAAGAGATCTCTTCTCATTCTAGGATCCCAACTTATGAATACTAATCTTATGCTGTAGGATTTCTTGGTGACTTTGGAGCTTTGGAGATATTATTACATTCTAGCTTTCATTCTTGCATCATAGCTTCATGTTTATGCTTTCTTAGCTTAGATTTCCTTTCAAGTTCCATCTTAACTCACCTAGTTTAATTAGCAAGGCTTGTAATACTTTCATCTTCATAACATAGTTTAAATTCTTGCATCTTCACTCTAGCATAGCATTGCATTGCATTTTCATCTTGATTCTTGAGGATATTGGCATTCTTTCCCATATCTCTTTGAATCTCCCATTATGTGGTTTACTAGAAAGGTTATAGGCTTAATAGCTCTACTTGAGAGCATTCTTAATAACCTTGTGACTCCATGCCTAGGGAGCTCTACATCACTTTCTCAAGGTTTCCAATCCATGGATTCTCTTGGAAGTAATGACTTAGAGAAGTGCACATCTTAGTGTGTATAGTTATTTCCTTCATTTAATCTCTCATCTTGATTGAACTTCCACCATGTGAGAGTTGTGCCTGTCAATATAGTCTACGCTATTTTCACCTTTTGGGCTCTATCACATTTTTACATTCAAAATGATATTCTAATCCCTCTATCCAATCCATAGCACCTTTGGATCTATTTTTCCAATGAATAGGGGAACCCATTATAATTATTTACCACTCATGGCCTTCAAAGTCCTGAGAAATGGATCCTCTTAAAGAAATGGATCTGGTTCTGGCACCTCATTCTCTCGTGCAACTGACTTCCCTTTCTCCTCTATTTCTCTCACTTTCTCTCTTATTACTTCTATTTGAAGTTGAACTTCCTCTAGCTTCATTCCCATATTTGAAAACTATTATTTTAGGATCATATTATCCTTTGTCTCTTCATCCACATTATTTTCTAGTTCAGCATTGGTCACCATCTTACTTCAATCTAGTGATTAAGGAAAATACAACATCAAGATCTCACAAGCCCAATCTAATGGCTCTGATATTGATCTGATAGGGAGATCCCAACTAAGACATCTTGAATCACTTATAAGGTCTCCATCCTATACCTAATAAGGTTTCCTTTGAACCTTAACCAAGGGTGGGATACTCAACTTCTTCACCCTTTCCACTAGGATCTCTACTATCAACTAGGATTTCATACAACACTAAATCTGCATGGGTAGATTGCACTTTATACACTCAACAATATCATACACTCTTGCAAGTTAGGTCTTGTGTTTCTTCCATCTTGATTGACTTGTTCTTGAATATCTAGAACCATAACTCATTCATACAACCTTTTGATTCAACAATTCTAGGAATAAACCAAGTGAATCCTTATAGCCCTGTCTAGGAACTTTTTTTGACCTAACTCCCAAAATTCACAAAACAAACCCAAAAATGAACTTGAATCTAGATACACCTTTGGGAGATACAAAATATTTTTAGAGTCAGAGATTGTTGAACCATCTGTAGAATACTTCAATGCTCTTAGGGATCGGGTCCTTAAATGTACAGCTAATGTCCTAGTTTCTAGGAACTCTTTAGAAAATGAGATGAAATAGATTCACTAGCATCCATTGTTTCTTGTAGTGGTTATTTTTTATTTCAATATCATCCTCCATTCACTGGATCTTCCTCTTTAATCCTACTATGCAATCTAATATCATTGTTACTGAATTGTCCCTAGTCGGTCCATAGCCCAACTCGCCTTGGAAAAGACCTCAAAATCTACCATCTTCTCTCCTAAAGCTAATAAAAAGGAAAAATAACTTATAGTGACCTATTCATAAATTCACCAAGGCTTTATCCCTTGACATGGGTAGAAATGGAATGAGAGTAATTTTTCTATATAAAATCCTCTCTAGTCGAAAGAACTCAGAATACGGAAAGGTATTTATATGCAACTGCAAACAAAAAGATAAACTAAATTCCTCTCAAAATAAGATTTAAAAAACCAATAAAAATATAATTACATTGAAACTAAAAGGCATTCAATCCATCATACTCTTGGAACAAGAACACAAAATAAACACAATCATTGTTCACTATGGACACTTAGCTTAATTTATTCAAAACAAAGGATAACCCCTCTAAACGGTACCTAATGTGCTTCAATAGTTCAGGATCACATGTTAAAAAATTATCCACTAGTCTGAACCATTCCCTAGGTGTTTTCAACTATTTTTACAAATTTTTCAAAAAAAATTCAAACAACATTTAGAAAGTTGCAAAGTTGCTAAAGGAACGTTTGCAGTTTTTGCACATTTTTTGCAAAATATTACTCTAATACCTATCTATCCTTATGGATGAAACCAAAAGTTCCTAAAAGGTGATCTCAAACTCAAAACTTTAAAAAAAAATCCATTTTAAGGAATTGAACTACATTCCACTCAACTTGACCTAGTATGCTCATCAAGACAAGTTGAGAGCACTTAGATCCTAACTCACACAACCTTGCTTCCTTTCTTCAAGGAAAACATAGAAATGAAACAAAAATAACTAATCACAACAAAAAGAAGTAGGGATTATACCCTAGGTGCTCCTACACCATCAACATTTTTTATAATTTCATGAGTAGCCACTGAGATACCTTCCTCAATCTCAGGATAATTCATTATTTTCTCAATAAAAAGTTTTGCACCCATTAAGATTTCCTTTTGGGTATGTGTAGGATCATGGTATGCCAAAAAGTGGCAATGTGAAAAAGAAGTCTTGATTGATAGACTGATGCAGTCAAGGATGGAGGATCCAATTTAGGACTATCCAAACTTGTATCCAAACCATCACATAATGGAATTACACAACAATAACACTAGATATGAGAGAAAATAAGTATCTTTATTCATCAACAATTGATTACATGCAATGTGTTTGGCTGTAAGGCCTTCCTGGTTACGACCAATTATAAAGTAAGAAATAGTTCTACAAGATCACACAGGATCCAATACACCTTTTAGCTACTCTAGGCCTGTAACATGATAGGACACTAGTAGGTACTCTAAGAAATATCTAAACTTGTGCACGTAGGCCAACAAGAAATCTTTTTGTGCCTAAACTCACAAGCCACTATCTCTACTATCCTTCTACCTTCCAAATATAATTCCAAATCTATCATCCCCCCTTCTAAACAACTACCCAAACATTCTCTTAAATACTACTTCCCATCTATAAGTTGGTTTTACAAACAATTAAATCCCAAAACCCAGCCAGCTTCCAAAGTATACAAATATTAAATGCAATACATGTTCAGCCTATAGATCTATATAGGAGAAATTAACATACCAAATCTAGGTCCCCACACATCCAATGGTCAATCCATAACTTGAGGAACATGACCCAAATTAAATGCACCAGTTGGCCAAGCCGATTCATTCAAAAAACCAAGTCAATCTGCAAGAACACCAAGCACTAGTAAGCAACACTGAGATCATGTCGGTAACCAAACACTAAGAAATAGATAAATAATCAAGCACCACTGAACTGACCATGCCAAGTATCACCGAGAAATGTAGTTAATGCCAAGTGCCAGGAGAAATTGACACCTTCAGTTACCAAGTGTTCTTCAGTGATCGAGTACCCCGGCAAGCATGGTAACCTAGAAACCATACTCCAAGACCAAGGAAGTACTTCACCAACTAAGATAAAAATTACAAATCTTCCTTTCAAAAAAAACATATTTTTGGTTGATACAAGATTGCCAAGAATCCTAGGATGCTCCTGCATTAGACACCCTAGGTAAATAAGATTTTCTCATAAGGAAATTAGGAATGCCTTAAGGGAATCAGAACAGGTATGCTATATTTATTCTTAACCCATAGATCCTCTTCTCCTTCATCCCAAGTTGTCTTCACTTCATTCATTATCTCCTACAACAAGTTTTCCTACTTCTTATCTCTCTTGTCTGCAACTGATAACAACTAACTCTGACCATCCCTTCCACTGCTGATCACATCAGTACCTTGGTAAATCCCATCCTTTCCATACTCCTCAATCAACTTGGTATCATCTACATCTCTCTATGTCATCAATGTCATTATTTTTTGTACTACTTATGTCAAAAAGACCATCTATCTCTTAATCTCAACAAACTCTTCATATATATATCATTCTCCTTTTCTTTCAAACTAGACTTTGTAGGAATAGGTTCATCAACCCTGTGCTCGTGAGGTTTGTCACATGGACAAAAACTGATAACCCCACATCCCTTAGCCCCTATCTCCTGTAAAGGTAACAACTTATGCCTAGATCCTTCATGCCTAGCCACATAGGTGTTTGAACGAACATCAAACAAAACATTTCTATCAAACTGCCAAGGCCTCCCGACCAACATATGACAAGAATCCATAGGCAACACATCACACAATATTTAATCATGATAAGATCCAATCTAAAAATTAACCAAGCATTGTTCTTCAATCCTAAACTGAGACACATCTTGTATCCAACCAATTTGATAAGGGTTAGGGTGTTTCTTTCTTTCCAAATTCAGCTTACTAACCATCTCTTCTGAAAGAAAGTTTACAGAACTACCACCATCAACTAAGACATTACATACCTTATCCTTGCACTTACATCTAGTTTTGAACAAATTACTTCTTTGCATTGGTTCCTGGACACATGTAGACAACCTCCTAGTGATAAGAAAAACACCTTTTTATGCAATATTCACAATGTCTTATTCAACAGTTAGTGCAACTCTTCTCTTAGGATATTGAAAACTTCTATGACCCACTTCACCATATTGATAACAAGTACTAGTGAACTCATTCTTCCACCTTCCTCTTTGTCTAGTATTAAAATTCTTAGTGACTTGACCACTGCTAGATCCTACATCAGTACTCTTAGGATTCTCTACAACATTACTTTCAAGAACTGTCTGACTAGTCTTACCACCTTTATTCCTATGGGTTTGTCTTCCTTCAAACTTCTTGTTTAGATTCTCTTCAATCTTTAATGCCATCTGATAAGAATATCCTATTGTCATCATCTGAAAAATAAGTAACTCTTCTTGAATACTAGGTCTCAAACCATAAACATACCTAGAAACC
Organism: Chamaecyparis obtusa; assembly: GCA_027943335.1. Taxonomy (NCBI): domain Eukaryota; kingdom Viridiplantae; phylum Streptophyta; class Pinopsida; order Cupressales; family Cupressaceae; genus Chamaecyparis; species Chamaecyparis obtusa. The sequence goes on along the minus strand of BSBK01013594.1, from coordinate 42,855 downwards.
TTCTCTTTATCAGCTTCAGAATGACCAGTCCTAATCAAGATTCTACAAAACACCTCAGTGTACTGCACTAATTTATTAGTCTACTTCAAGGCTTGCATCTTCCTAAACATGTTCAAATCATAATCTACTAGAATTAATTGCTTCAACTTGTCAACCATTCGGTTCCATTTAGTGATCTTTTATTTTCATCTCTTACTTCTTTCCAACTGAAATTCTCTCCACCAAATATTTTCACGACCCTTCAGTTTAGTCTTTGTAAATATAAATCTATCAGGATCTTCTATTTCTTCATACTCAAAGTACTCATCTGTCTCATTGATCCAATGAATCAACTCTTCAAGCCTAAGGCTTCTAGAAAATGCAAAAAATTCAATCTTAGGTCTTTTCCCAATTTTAGACATAGCCTTTAGGATTCTATTTTATTCTAGATCCCTAGCTTCTTCTATAGCTTCTTCAAAATGATCTTCTTCCTCAGATTCCTCATCACTATCTTCTTTCGATGTAGTCTTCTTTCTCAATTCCTCTTGCAGATCTTGCACTTGTTTCTGCAAAGCCCTAAAATCATCAAGACTAAATTTTCTAGCATCTTCCTCCTTTGAGATCTCACAAGCTCTCCTCAAAGTTATCTTCAATCCAAGGTCCTAGTGTAAACTATCTCTCCTTCGGTGATCTATCCAAACATTCAAGATCAACTCACTCTTATACCACTTGATACAGTCAACAATGGAGGATCCAATTAAGGATTGTCCAAATTTGTAGCCAAACCATCACACAACAAAATTACAAAATAATAACACCAGATCTGAGAGAAAATAATTATCTTTATTCATCAACAACTGATTACATGCAATGTGCTAGGCTATAAGGCCTTCCTAGTTACAGATAATTACAAAGCAAGAAATAGTTCTACAAGATCGCCCAAGATCCAACACACCATTCAACTAGTCCAAGTCTGTAACACAACAGGACATTGGTAGGCACTCTAAGAAAGATCCAAACTTGTGCATGTAGGCCAAAAAACAATCTTTTTGTGCCTAATCTCGCAAGCCACTAACTCTAATATCTTTCTATCTTCCAAATCTCACTCCAGATTTGTCATCCCCCCTTCTAAACAACTACCCAAACATACTCTTAAATACTGCTTCCCAGCCATAAGTTGGCTTTACAAATAATTAAATCCCAAAACCCAGTTAGATTCCAAAGTATAAAAATATTAAATGCAATACATGGTCAGCCTCCAGATCCACATAGGAGAAAGAAACATGCTAGATCTAGGTCCCCAAACATCCAACAGTTAAACCATAACTTGAGGAACATGACCCAAATTAAATGCACCAGTCGGCCAAGCCGATTCATTCAAACAACATCAGTCTCCAAGAACATTAAGCACCAATAAGCAACACCAAGATCCCATCAGTAACCAAACACTGAGCAACAGAGAAATAACCGAGCACTAGTGAACCAACCACGCCAAGCATCACTGAGCAACACAGTTACTATCAAGCACTAGGAGAAACTGACGCCTTCAGTTACTGAGTGTTCTTTAGATACCGAACACCCTGGTAAACATGGTAACTAAGAAACCATACTCCAAGACCAAGCAATTACTTCACCAACTAAGATCAAAACTACCAATCTTCCTTTCAGAAAAAACATATTTTTGGTTGATATAGGATTGCAAAGAATCCTAGGATGCTCTTGCATCATAGAATCTTTGAAAACCAACTATAACTTTTAAACAATATAACATTTTTGAAATGTGAAATATACATCACATTCTATGGTTAACCTAATAAAATAATAATAATAATAAATTCTTTCAATTTGATGATGTTTAGACTAAGCTAAGGTGGTCAGACATGAGAGTTTTTATATTTGGTAAAATTGTAGTAGAAAAATCATAATTAATTATTTACCTAGAAAAAAATACAAAAAAATATACATCACATCTGGACATGAGTTTACTACTTTTATCTAGAATCTTATAAAAAAATATTATCATTTCATTTTGTTTAATGTGGTCAGACATACACCTACTTGTTATCTTTCTAGTCCTGATTGATAGACTTATTGAAAAATAGCTATAACTTTCAAACTATATAACATTTTTAAAATCTAAAACATGTGTCACATTCTATGATTTTCCTACTACAATAAAAATATTAAAATATTTCAATTTGGTAAAGTTTAGACTAAGTTAACGTGGTCAGACATGACATTTTTTGTATTCTAGAAAATTTGTGGAAGAAGAATCATAATGAATTATTTACTCAAAAAAAAACTACAAAAAAATATGTGTCACATCTAGACACGAGTCTACTACTTGTATCTATAATCTTGTAAAAAAAACTTATCATTTGATTGTGCTTAAGGTGGTCAGACATACATCAACTTCTTATTTTTTTCCTGAAATTTTTGTACTACTACATTGAAATTTGAAATTTTCAAAATATATAATAATTGTTTTTCACAAAAGGCCTAGTATCTTAGAATCTAAATTCAATTTTCTATAGATTCTATTCTTACATATTTTTTATATAATATTTATAACTTGTTCAAATTTTTATTTCAACTTGCCTAAACCTGATTTTCTAAATTTTCATTGCCACTTAAGGGCCTAGTTTGGCATACCATGATCCTCCACATACCCTTTTTTGAATCATCAATGTTCATTTGTTTAGTCTCCTTGGCCTTGGTTTCTATTAGATCTTGATCATCTTCTATACTCTCAGTAGGGTCTTTGTTAGCAATATCTTCAATAATGACCTCATCTTTGTCAGTTGTCAAATCAATTGGATTTGACTTACCTTAAGTTACATTGATCTTTATCTCTTAGTGAGGAAATAACATATTTATCCTTAGTTCATCATTATAATTTTGACATTCCTCTAACTTACTGACCATTATACTTAGTGCTCTTCTTTTCACTCAAAATCTCTTTGAATATTCTTGTAGTGTATCCTTGATTCCTCTTTTGGATAGGTCGGGTACAATTATAGCCAAGGATATTTCCCTCATTTTATTATTAGATGCTAAGGAATATTTCCATTAAGCATTAATATTTTGATATAGCTCATTTACTAAATGTGAGGCTGCCTCCAAATGTTTATTTCTAAACTTAAGCAAAATAAATACAATATCCTCTTCAATTTTTTATTTTTCCTCATCAATCTTGATTATCCTCCATATTTCTTAAGTTTCTTTAGTGATTTATCAAGGTCTTTCAGTTGTGGTGCCTAAATTTGTACAACCTTAAATTGTGAAACATCTTCTGAGTCAGTTTCACTATCTTCCTATAGTTCTAATTTTCTCCTAGGCCTTCGAGTAGCTTTGTTCTCTCTTATGTAGGTTTTAGGCTTCAATTGTTCTATCTTTGCTTTCTTCTTCTCTCTCGATGAATGGAGGAAGACCTTGTTGATGGTCTTACACTTTTTGGACTAGGTGTCTCTTTAGTTACTTCACTCTTCTTCTTTGTAACCTCTAATGGTCCAACTTCATCTTCTTCAACAAAAATTATGAAATTCTCTAATAAAGTACTAATCATTCTTTTATTTTTCCTTAGGGCCTTGGGTATCAATATAAGTAGTTTGATTTTTTATTTATCTTCCTCATTAATGTCATATCAAGTAGCACTTATGTCAATAGGGTCCACTAATAATCCTTTAATTTGTATAGAAGAGAAATAAATATCCATTTCATAGCCCATAAGTGGTAGCCACAAGGTTATAGGCTCCACATCTCTTGCTATACATGTATCAATATAAACTTCAAAACATAAATCATCTTGGTATTCTTCCACATGATGGTTTGGAATCATGTATGTCTTATGCATCTTATGTTATCTCTAGTAAGCATTAAAGGTTTTCATTAGTATCAAAGGTTATCAAAGACATCAGTCAATTACTTATGTTAACTTAGTCTGTAAAAACAAGCTTCACAAGCCAATCGGTAAACTCTTTACATTGAGCACATAACAATTTTACTAAGCATCAGACATAGATACCAAGTAGTAGTAAACACCGAGAATCAATGTAATTACTAAGAAGTATTTACAATGTTTACCGAGGATCATAGGAAATGGCATAAGAATCAAAAACAACACATCTATCTATGCAAACGGTTACAACAGAATCAGAAAACATTTTACCACGATTGAGGATAATTTATTGTTGAGATATTCATTAAATGCGATGAAGATCTTGTTGGAAAGTTGGCTATACTAATTTATATGACTTGATATAGTGTTTTCATTATGGCAACAAAGTCATATAGGAGTTTGGAGTCAGCGCACCTGATGAGAAGATCAGGAATCAGTTAAGTATTGATGAATGGATAGTGTACAAAGTTCCTATAGCTCAGAACATCAAAGCATGTGTGTATGGAAAAATTATGGTATGCACCCTAGAAGTTAAGCTGGTTAGAATATACTTGTGCTTAGTCTATGAACGCATAATTGGATATGCAAGGATGAAAAAGATACAGAAAGTTGAAGACACACAACCAGTGAGTGCGAGAGAAGAACAAAGCATGAAGCTGACAATTAGTATTTTGGTTTGTGGTTATAATGTAATATTGTAAATTCTATGTGCCTATTGTATTTAGGTTTCCAACATGTATACTTGTTTTTTTGTAAGCATGCTTAAGCCAATTCATTTGGAAGCATTGTGTGTAATAGGTTATAAGGCCGACCTAGTTGTTTATTTTGTATACACGTATAAATATAAGATGCACCCATTATATTTGGTATGGAAGTTTTTAGAGAGTGGTGATAACCAGAGAAGAAGTATACGAAGAGTCAAGAAGATATATTAGAGCTTTGTAAGAGGTCAAAGCATTAACACATCAAAGGAACTGATCTAACAAGTAGTGTCATAGTGACAATTCATCCAATAGATATAGTATGTATCTCATATCAGAAGGTTGTAGCCTTCATCACTTGAGCAGTGAGCTCTATGATAGTGCGTCCACTCCCCTAACAATGTCTAACCCTTGACAAGGTCTACTGTACTTAAAGCATTGTAAAGAAACTCCTAACAGGGTTAAGGATCTTCTCACAAGGATCACAAAACACTAGTACATAATATTAGTGGGTGTCAATTCCCACTGGGGTTTTTACCTATTTGGGTTTCCCCGTAACCATATTGGTGTCATGTATTGATTTTATGTTTCATGTTTAATTTAGTACTTAAGCATTTAAGCTCAGTATAAAGATTAAAGTGAAAATTTAAAATATATTGAACACTCATTCAACCCCCCCCCCACCTTCTCAGTGTTCCCATTTGTAACAATTGGTATCAGAGCTCTAGTCCTTAGCAAAGAAGTTTAACCACTTGAGAAGATCACAGACAAAGAAGAAATGAAATATGTGAAAATAAATCTTGAAGCTGGTCTTGAAGACCTTGACAAATCAGAAAGAGAAATTGAATAACTAAAGGAAAAATTTAGTGATGCTCGATTAGTTATCAAAAGACTAAGAAAGGATTTGAAAGATTGCTCTAATAGTGATCTAGGAGAAAAGTTCAAGAAGCTAAATGAAGACAATGCATCTATGAAAGAACTACTTGAAGAATTTGATGATAAGCTAATTAATAATCAGGAAGTCTATAATGAACAAGTCAAAGAGAACCTTCAACTCAATGAGGAATTAAGGCAAGCTAACTTTGAAATCTTGGAGCTAAGGAATAGAAAAGAAAGCTTGGAGTCTGAACTGGAAGAAGCAAAGAATCATATTAACAAATTGCACACCAATTCTGATTTGATAGAATCTTAGTTTCATGCAAGGAGAGCCAAAGGAGACCCTAACTGCATTGGATACAATAAAGCTCAAAATTATATTGACAACATGTGAGCAAGAAAGGAGACACAAAAAGACTCTACTGATATTGAGAAGACTAAAGATCAAACCAAAGACAATAATGGACCACCTAAGAATGAGTGCAAGCCTGTAGACCGCACTTTTTTTGCATGTAACAAGCATGGACACATTGCGAGGAACTATATAGAGGTAAGAGCTTTTAATGGTTACTGTTATTCATGCAATAAATTTGGTCATAGAGCTATGAATTGCAAGACTAGTAAGAAGAATAGGATTCAACATGATCAGAGAAATCAGAATCAGAAAAATGTAAGAAGTTCTCAGAATGTTACATGTCATCTATGTAACTATAATGGTCACTTAGCTAGAACATGTAAAATGGTGACTCATGTCAATGCACTGAGGAATATAAGACCTCCAGTCATTTATCACTCTTGTAACAAGGCTGGACATATCTCAAAATTCTGTAGATCAAGGATGCAAGGTCGGGAAAGCCCTAAAAAGGCTAAAGAATCAGTATTAGATCTTGAAGGAGAAGTTAATTTTGTCAAAGCCTTAGATGATGTGAGCTTGATTTGGTCAGAGAAGAAGAAGGAAAAGACTGATGAGTATGTATTGGATGCCTCCACATTGGACACACCCTCTACATCTAGATGAATGGCCCTCAGTGTCATAGGGGGAGCTATTTTAGCTCTAGACCCTTGCATGGCTGGTATACTCATTCTTAGAGTATGCACCTTTGGAATTAAGCTTTTGGAGTATAAAGAAACCTTTGTGTAAGACCAAACATATTGATTGTTAGCAAAACTCAAGTTGCAAATGTTTAAGTGATAGCCTGGTTTATGCGACAAGCATTTATGGTAGAATTTTCACTTTAAGTACATAGAAAGTTGTTTGATTATTCATTGCATTCAAATTCAGAGTGATTGAAGAGAAGAAAGAGCCTTAGAAGTTGTTGTGAAGACTTATATAGTGATCTATCAGTGATTTGTAGTAATTAGCATTGCATTTGGTCAGTTCCAAAAACCCTAGTTCATCACGCCGATTAGGAAGTCTTCAGATTATCTCGGAGATCAATTAGAAAGTGATTAAAAAAGTAAGTCATGGCCACTCTCATAGTTTATGATGTTTGAGAGAAGAATATATATGTATTTAAAAAGCATCAATTTAAGTCAACCATAGATGATTTAGAAGAAGAATTCTCTCGCATGCCTATGGGCGTTATGCATGACGAGGACATTAGGGCATACATCTACTGCAAGAAAGAACTAGTAGGGTTGGATAGGTTAAGGGCACACATGGATACCATCTTGAAACTAGATAAAACATTAATGGATGAATATGTTAAGTGGAACAATCACCCTATAGTTGAGTATGCTATGACATATGAATTTTATGAGAATGAATGGATTAAGATACTATTGAGTAGAATTCATGATGATTTATTCTAGATAGGTGATGTCCGATTAAGAATCACTAGTGACCTAATACATGAGATGACATGCCTTTCTAGGATAGGCGTTGTCCTTCCTGTGGTCAAGGATGTTAGGAAAATTGTTGAGAAAACATGCAAGTCAAGGAGTGATAGGCACAACATGAAAATTGAGCCTATTGAGAAAGAAGACATCAAATTGATGTCTATGATACTTGGATACAGGTTTCATTACACCAACAGGGTGAATAGTGTGTCTACAGGCACAATTCTAGCAATGATCAGACTTGTGAAGGAAGATGGGGAGTTCAACTTGTGTGAGATCTTGCCTGCATAGTTGATTGATAACATCAAGACCATCAAGCATGATAAGACAAAAATATTTAGGTTTGGGTCCTTAATCATTTACTTGTACCTTCATATAGTTGGGAGAGTATTAGATTTGTATTTGGACAAGTCCATTCCAACCATGCCATAGATATCCAACAAAGCATCTACTAAGAGTACATTGAGAGATTATGTAACATTGGAATTGAAGACCTTTAGGGCCAAGATGAAAATGAGGTATATAATTCCATAGAGCATTGTGGAAAATTATAAGGATACTATTTACTTTATGGTAGAGACAGACATAACTTGTATGGAAGCTATTGAGCCAAGAACTAAGTGGACTCATCCACTTGGTTATGAGGTAGAGGAATAGGTCCTTGAAGAATATGCATAGGTACTACTATCAGCCCCCAAAGATCCTAGTGAGCCTAGATGGGGAACCTATTAGGAGAAGAAAAGAGAAGTAGATGCCAAGATAAACAGTGCAGTAACAAAAAGAAAGGTTGCTAAAGTAACATCAGAGATCTTGAGAATACATGGTGTGACCCAAGTAGATCTTGACAAAGAAAAAGAAAAAAAGATTTCTTTGGAACTAAAGAGTGCAGATGTAGTAAAGGCCGAATCACATGATCCAAAATTGAAGAGGGTGAAGATAGAGAAAGTTGATGAATAGAAGGATATAACTGATGATACTCCTTCTGCACCCAAGAAATCTAGTGATCCTACTACTCCTCCAAAGTATAAGACCATAGAAAAGAGGAAGAAAGAGGTTGGCACCAATCATCCATCCTCAAGAGTCACAAGAAACAGAAGGAACACCCAAGCACCTCCTGAAGTAAGTTTCAAACCTAGTCTTAGTGTGCTAAGTGCTAGAATAGTTGATGAGGGAAGAATTGACCAAGTAGGGAAATTATATGAAAAGTATAATGAAATAGACAAATCTGAGATTCATGGTATGTTGGTCAAGCACATGCTAAAGTTCAAGAAAATAGTCTTGGAACTTAAAACTATGATCCCTGACAATGTATGGAATATCCTAGAATTCCAAAAGAGACATACCATTGAGGAAGATCAACAGATAAGGGAAAAGATTCTTGATGATACCCTTCCTATATGTGAGCTAGAAGAGAAGAAGTTGTTGTTAGATCTGGTGAAGCCTCACCTCAGAACAAAGATAAGAACTCTGAATATAATGGATAAAAATTATGAGCTAGTTGCCAAAGAAATAGAGAAAGCCATTGAGAAGGTTTTTATGAATAGGCACATGTATCCACCCACCGCACCCACAAAGGTTACCAAAGGGTCAGAGACCATCAAGTTACAATCTACAGGTCCTTAGGATTCAACACCTACAATGGAAGCACAATAAGAAGAAAACAAGTCTGTGCTCATGATAGAATCACTCAAGGACAACATCATTATCATTGATAATGTGGAGATAGCCATGGCAGCCACTAACACCAAGTTAGACAAGTTTGAGGAAGCTTTTGTGAGAACACAAGAAGTTGAAATCTTATGTAGTAACACATCTCCCATTCATCAAGAAGAGGTATTGATTGAAAATATAACAGATGACAAAGAAAAGAAGGAAGAAAAGGAACAAGAACAAGAAAAATTAGAAAAAGAAGAAGAAAAGATGGAAGAAAAAGAACAAGAGAAATAAATAGAAAAATAAAAATAAAAGAAAGAAATAGAAAAGAAAAATGAACCATTAGTTGAATTAGTCAAGGTAAAATAAGAAGTGATGGATAGCACTCGCATCACTCTCTTTGTAGCATTGTTGTCAAGTTTGACACCTGACACATCTAGTTTGGACTCATGGAAAGAAGAAGACCTAATCAAGTTCAACGTCTTAGCTATGGAGAATGCCAAAGAAAAGAAAGTGATGAGGAATCCCCTCTTGGTAGAATTAGTAAACATTTTGAATAGTATGGTGCCAGAGGACAAGAAAGTGTCTAAGATACACTTTGTTGATGATGTGAGTATAGTCATCTCACATTTCAAAAGTAATTTCTTAAGCCTTGAAGAGTATGCATCCTTAGTTGCAAAAGAGAAGTACCTAAAGAAGAGGTTGAGTAAATTGATGAGAAAATTTGCGCTAAATTTTAATTCACTCAAGATAGGTCAAGCATCCCTAAAATAATTTTCTAATCAAGGGAGAAAAATCATTGTAGAATGCATGGAACAAGATAAGCTTATTGATGCTCATTTCAAAATAAAAGAGGCAGAAACTATGATTGAGGAAGTAAAGAGTTTAGTGAAAGACAAATCCACAGATGTGAACATGTGCAATAATGTCGACCAAGGACATATAGACAAAATTGAGAAGGCAGAGAAAGAGATGGCAAAGATGAGGGCTAGACAGACTCAGTTGAGAAATGCTTTTGCGCCCTCATTAGACATCCTCAATCAGAACATCAAGGATATTGATGCCACCATGATAACCTATGATCAAGGTCCTTCCACAAATTTGAAGAAGATGGAAAAGCTTTAGTATGCTTTATGCGCCCATCTCTAGATAGTTAATTCATTGATCACTTTTTGGAAGAAGGAGATCCAGAACCTAAAGCTAGCATATCTGGATGTTTTCCCTCAGTGAGTATATGTAGATACAATTTTTGTAACACCTTCCTCATTAATGTCAAAGGGGGAGTTGTGTATAGAATATGGATCATAATATGTATAGGGAGATATAAGTATATGCATAAAAGAAAAAAGTTTTTTGTATTAAGGACAATCAACAACTTAGCCATATTCCTTTGTTGTCATCAATGACAAAGGGGGAGATTGTTGGAAAGTTGGCTATATTGATGTATATGACTTGATATAGTGTTTTCATTATGGAAAAAAAGTAATATAGCAGTTTGGAGTTAGCACACCTGATGAGAAGATCAGAAATCAGTTAAGTACTGAAGACTGGACAGTGTATAGAGTTCCTGTAGCTTAGAGCATCAACGCACATGCATACAAATGAATTATGGTATGCATCCTGGAAGTTAAGTTGGTTAGACTATTCTTAATCTTATTTTATGAATACATAATCTGATATGCAAGGATGAGAAAGATACAGACAGCTAGTGAGTTTCAGAGAATAATAGAGCATGAAGCTAATAGTTAGTATTTTGGTTTGCGGTTATAATGTAATATTATAAAGGATATGCACCTATTGTATTTAGGTTTTTGACATCTGTACTTGTTTGTTTTTAAGCACGCTTAAGCCAATTCATTTGGAAGCATTGTTTGTAATAGGTTATAAGGCCGACGTAGTTGTTTATTTTGTATGCACGTAAAAATATAAGATGCGCCCATTATATTTGGTATGAAAGTTATTAAAGAGTGGTGATAACCAAAGAAAAAGTATGCAAAGTGTCAAGAAGATGTATAAGAGCTGTGTAAGAGGTCAAAGAATCAACACATCAAAGGAACTAATCTGACAAGAAATGTCATAGTGACAGTTCATCCAGCAGATATAGTGTGTATCTGATATCAGAAGGTTGTAGCCTTCATCACTTGAGTAGTGAGCTCTAGGATAGTGCATCCACTCCCCTAACAAGGACAATTTTAAAAGATTTCTAACAGGGTCCGACCCTTGACAAGGTCTACTATACTTAAAGCATTGTAAAGCAACTCCTAATAGGGTTAAGGATCTTCTAACAAGGATCACAAAACTCTAGTACAAAATATTAGTGGGTGTTAATTCTCACTGGGGTTTTTACCTATTTGGGTTTCTCCATAATCATATTGATGTCATGTGTTTATTTCATGTTTCATGTTTATGTGAATGTTTAATTCAGTACTTAAGCATTTAAGTTTAGTATAAAGATTAAAGTGAAAAGTATAAATATAGTGAACACTAATTCACCCCCCCCCCCCTCCCAGTGCTCCCATTCCTAACAAATCTTATGTAATATTTGATCTAGGTTATTTTTGTAAACCGTATATCTTAGGGTTTTGTCTAAGATATTGTAAACTTGATTATTTAAGTGGCATAAAGAAGTATGTTATATAATTGTATGTTTGTATCATTTTTTATATAACTGATGGATGAATGAAGAAGCACTTGAAGCTTTAGTTAACCTTCAAGATTATCATTTTTTAGACAGAGCAGAATAATAATCAGAGGAAATCAGATAGAGTAGAATCAAAGAACACTAACTGAGCAGTTCAGAGAAGAGATTTTCACACTACAAGGTGATATCTAGTTAGAACTTTATTGATCTATATCAGAAAAGCTGAGTTGTCATTAGTAGATAGTTACCTATTACTTTTTAATCATTGTAATAGAGTTTTGGTAAAATCTCTTAATAGAGTAGACTTGACAGTCTTTTGTAAATCTCTTAACTGAGTGTAGACTCAAGTAGTGTTGCTAATATCTTATCACTAGGTAGATCTAGCTAATCTAATATGTTACTCCTAATAGGGTAAGATCACCAGAAGTGATCAACACTTGTAGCCCTAATAGGAAAACCTTTTCTATCTACAGTAGTGAAGAATTTTTGGGTGTCATCCCCACCCTAGTTTTTATCTTCTAACAAGGGTTTCTACTTTACCAAAATACTTGTGTTATGGGACTATTATATTGTTGATTTCATTTTACTTTTACAAGTTGAATGGATGAATGCTACATGCATTAGATATAAGTTATTTTGCAAGGTTACTATTGTTTGTTGTTATAGATCTGAAAGGTTTATGAGTTAAAGTTTTTGTGGGCATTGATTCACCCCTCCCCTCTTAGTACCCTATCTCTCCTAATCCAACAATTGGTATCAGAGCTTAGTTCTCTTATTGAACAGTTTAGGCACTGAAGGGTAAAGATATAGTAATTGATAGGTATAAGTTAGATAAAACCATTGAAAATTAGAAGATTCAAATGCAGATGTTTGTTGAATAGTATAATAAAGATAAGGATGAATTGAAGAAACTACTGGTTGAAAGAAAGAACCTAGCTATTGTGCAAAATGAGATTGGTTACCATGAAGAAGCAATTGATGATATATTTGATCACATTGGATCTAGTTGAGGGAGTATTTCTACTAGATCTGAAAGCATGCTCTATGATCTATCTGAAAAGAATTTGCATTTAACTGAACAAGTAAAAGCACTGCAAAGCGGTCAACAATCACAGATGGTGAGAATGGTAGAAATAATGAACAATGCTAGATAGGCTGAGAAAGAAAGAAATCTAGCTATTGAAGACCAAAGATAGATAACTGAACAAATTCAAGGAAGAGAAAGTGAGATACAAAGACTCACTGATCACCATTTTCAAATATCTAATCAGATGGTGGTCATAAATAAAGAAGTCAACCAAGTAAATGGAAAATTGTCAAGAAGACTTGAAGATGTTTCAATACTCAGAGAAGAAAATCAGAAGCTGAGAAATGAAGTGAAAACTCAATAGTAGCATAATGAGATGATGAAATTAGCTGAAGATAAATCTAAGAAGATTGATGATTTTCTGGTTAATCAAAGAAGATTTGGAAGAAAAGATAGATTAGGCTATACTAACGAAGGAGAGTCATCACAACAAGTTGAACAATTCAAAAACAATCAAAGTCAAACACCTAAAGTGTTGACATGTTATCACTGTGGCAAACTGGGACACACTTCTAATGTTTGTAGAAGCAGAGCACAAGGTAAACCTCTCATCACTCCTAAGTTTAATGGATATTGTTATTACTATAGAAAATTTGGTCATCAAGCTTATGAGTGTAGAGCTAAATTGAATAATAATGCTAATAATGCTACTATCGAGAAACTATGCTATACTTGTAATAAACATGGACACACTACACTAGAGTGTAAGGCTAAGATGAAGAAAGTATGGACTCCTAAGTAGAAGACACATCGCAAGCCTTATCAACCAAAGAGACAAGGTAAATCTTATGTTTGGGATTACAACACATGGGCTAACTGTATTGCATTCGGTAAATATGGGCACATTGTAGAAAATGGTAATAGGAAAAGATGGACTAGACAATCAAGAAGTTGGGAAAGCACTGGAATGGAATGTTTGCATTGTCACAAGGTCAGTCATTTAAGTAAGGACTGTCAAGAACGAGCACCAGAAGAAGGTCATGTATTTCAGAGTGGAAACACTATAGCAGATATCATGAGAATTAGGAACACAATGTGGAGAAAGGCATCTAATGAGAATGCTGAGTCAAGTAATGCTGTCGGTGAAACCTTGTCCACTGGATTAGGTGACATTGGTACCTCCACCTAAGGTGATATAGGTATGTATGGGACTAACATTTCAAAATGATCATATTTTACATACAGTTCCTTATATATGATGAACAAATACCAAATCTGCATGAATAAAGATGTATTGTGGTTTATATTTTTTAGGCTAACAAAGTTGCATAGTCAGTAAAAGTAAGACCGAGCATCGGTTACCCATCGGTAATCACTATTCTAGGTTAACCGAATGATAGTATCAATCAAGAAAAGAAATCCTGTGTTAATGAATGAGATGAATGTTTTTAGTAGCCATTGAGATGACAGTTGTCATGAACCAGAAAGTAGGTCAGGCATTTATTGCATAAAGTTTTGAGCGGGAATATAAAAAATTCTATAAATACATGGAAGTAAGAGTTTATTTTTCACATTGAAATTTTGGAGAGCTAAAATTTCACAAGCATGTTTGAACAAAGAATCTTTCAAGGTCATTCAAGCAGTTGCAGATCGAACCGAGCTTATTCTTTGATAGATTTTGAGTAAGTTGAAACCTTACTGAGCATATTCTTCATACTTACCAAAAACCTAGTTTGTTGAAATGGCATCTACTATGAGTTCTTCTAAGATTATGGAAGAGAAAGTTAATTCAATTGTGTCACCAAGCTACAAGGAACCTCATTATAAGTTACACCCAGACGTTGCAAGAAAAATGGATTCAGTAGGCACTTTTTCAAGCATCCCATCTAGGGTTCTATTAATTGAAGACATTCGATCCTACATTCACTATAAAATTGGGGAAATTGGAGATTTTGATATGTACATTGCATTTAAGGAACTTTGTGATAAGGAAATCAAGCTGAAGCTAGAGCAAAAAATTGTTGAAACACTTGGACTCACCAATGCCCTAAATTTCCCAAAGAACTTTAAGAATGAATGGATTACAATTGTCTTAAGTTGTTATCATGAAGGCATATTTTGGTTAGAGAAACTGATCCAAGTAACTAAGAGGATGATTAGCAGGGTTACTAGTTACCTGACTACTAACAAGGTCAAAGCATTTCATAGTGCAGCACGAGCCAAAGTTGAGAAAAATACTGGCACAACATAGGACGGTAGAGCACTAAAGATTGCATCCATTGTGGATCCCGAAGTAAAGTTTGTAGGACACGTAATTGGGTACAATATTTTTCATTTGAGCAGAGTAAATAGTGTACCATGTAGTGCAGTAGATATGGCTTACAAATTGATAAACTTGGGTCATTAGATAGACCTTACCGAGCTACTACTAAGAGAGATTGAAGAAAACATGAAAACAATTAGCTCACAAAAGTCCAATACCTGTAAGTTTGGTTAACTACTTGTATGTTTATTTTTCTATCTCCAAAAATTATTTCCCTATGTCGGTCACACTAACTGGACAAATGATAAACTGATAAATTCACAAATATTTGATATTATGAAAGGTATGGGAGATAATACTGAGAATGTCATGGATAGTTATTTTGAAGATTTTAAATTTAAGATGAATATGAGAAGCAGGATTCGGAGTTCATTGGTAGAAAAATTCAAGATGGACATTTATTTTATAGTAGACACTGACCATACTATGATTAGAGTTGTGGAACTGAGAATAAAGTGGCTAGTACCTATGGGCTATGAAATGGATCATGATTTCTCTTTGAAATCAATCGAGGCACTACTAGCATTACCGAAAGACAAGAAGGCCAAAAGGTTTGGAACCTTTGAAGAAGGAAAAACAAGAATAAAAATAGGGCTTGTCATCGGTAAAATTACAAGAAAAGAAAAGAAAATGAAGAAATTCTTATTTGAGAAGTTTGAGAATGTATCTGACTCATCTAAGGAGTCACCAGTTGAAACTTCAACTAAAGGTCAATTGATGTTGGTTGAAAAACCATATGACAGTGAAGAAACTGAGTCCAAAAAAGAACAAGACTCTAAACTGGTTTCTCCCACACCAATTCCAAAGAAGAGGTAATTGCCAGTACAAATAGGTGCACGCACAAGGTCATCAAATGTAGGTTCATCACCATAGAAGAAGGGAGATGAGAAAATAGTAAAACCTAAGGTAGCTACATTGATGAAAACATATGTAAAGAAAGGTCAAAAGGTTGTAGCTGAGCCACCAAATAAAATAAGAAGGTTAATAATAAATAAAGAAGATCTTGAGGATGAAGAAGAGGAAAAAAATCAATTTTGGGTTATCAGTAATCAAGAAAGACCAATTGATGAGGTAGCAGCAGATATTATTGAGCATGGATATCTCGCTGATCTAGAACTTAGTAGATTTGATAGAATGTCAACCGAGGATCAAAAAAAAATTGAAGTAATCATCCAGATGATAATTCACTTTAAACAAGCTCCACTAGCATTTGAACGATCACTACCCAAGGCATTGGAGGCAACAATAAATCAAAAGTGGTCATATGCCTTGGAAATTGAGAGAAAAAGGAGAGAAAAAATTCTAGTATGGGTAGCACCGAACATATCTCTCATTGAGATTAAAGTGCTTATAGATATTTATATGAAGAGATTCAAAATCAAAGGCCAAGATATGCTAGTATTAGATGAGAATTTGGCAAAACTTGATGAGTTAGCTCAACTCATCTTGACTTCAATTCTTTCTGTCAGAGAGCAAAATGAGAAAATTACATTTCAAAAGTTGTCTAAGAAGAGATAGAATTCCAAAGGTAAAGGGATATTTATTGATGATAATATAGAAAAGAAGATAAAATAATCAGAGGTATCAATTATCGAGGTAATTAACACAACAATTGCATAGAACATTAAGGATAGTTCACATGATGCACTAGATGTAGTGGAGATCTAGGTGAAGGAGAAAAATGACAATGATGTAGAAGCAGTTGAAATTCTTTCAATGCAACAACCTGATGGATTTGACCCCAAGCAAACACAAGACACAATAGGGGAACAAAGCACCAAGACACCTGCAGAGGCAAACAAGTCTGAAGAGAAAGAGGCTAGAAGAAAAAGAAAGGAAAATGGTCGGTCACACTAGATGAAGTTATTGTGATACCTGACTAGAACTTGAGGACCCTTAGCCTTGAGGAACTCATAAAATATGTGGAATTATGCACAAGGAAAGAAACAAAAGAAAAATTGAGACAAGAGAGTAAGATCAAGGAGATATTATAAAATGTAAGAGACATCTTACAATAGGTAGTACCCAAGGTACATATAGATGAAGACACACCGATTATGGACCAACTTGCTATTCTTACTAAAGGAATCAATGCCCCAGATGTCAATACCGATAAGAGAATAGAACAAAGGGAATAGTTCAGGATTCAGGATAAACTTGCAGAAAGAATTAGCCAATAATTTACAATAAATAAGGTCAAATTAGCTGAGGTAATCACTGAGATAAAATCTATAATTCAGTCAATTTGTCACCTCTTACTGAATCTATGCACTATGGAAAATTTCACTGCAGAGATCAATGAAAACATCAAACAGCTGGAAAATGAAATCAAGGCCAGTGCACATGTAGCTACAATTGAGCCACAAGCTTTTTCAAAGCATATAGTCAAAGTTTAGAAACTCAAGCGGTTGATAGCTGATCTCAGGAAAGAAGAAGAAAGGACTAGTGATTAGGTCATTAAAGTACAAACTGATCTCCTACCCTACCTGAAATTTTTTGAGAAACATATTCTCAAAGAAGAACAACTTGTTGCAATACCAAAATTTTTTGTGTTGGATAACATCTTTGACATGCATGCACAAGTTGATCTTGAGCACATTGCTCTAACCAACTTGAAAGAGGAATGGGAAAACCTCTTGGAGTCATTGAAGAAAACCCATCACCACATTTTTGATAAGTTGTAAGTATACATTTTTGTATTTGGCATTAGTATAAAAAAGGGGGATAAGAATGTATATGCCAAATATGAAAATAGATGCTAAGTATACCATACATTACCAGGAGCATGCACCAAGGGGGAGTACATAGATTATTTTTTGATAAGTATATGTATATGGCAGAGATATAATTTTTGAGAAATTTTGTCTATATACATTAAGGTTTTGATACTAATGCCAAAGGGGGAGATTGTTATCTCTATTGAGAATTAAAGGTTGTCATTAGTATCAATGGTTATCAAAGACATTGGTCAGTTACTTATGTTAACTCAGTTAGTAAAAGCAAGCTTCACAAGCCAGTCGATAAACTCTTTACACCAAGTACATAATAGTTTTACTAAGCATCAGACACCAATACCAAGGGGAAATAAATACAGAGCATCAATGTAATTATCGAGTAGTTATTATAGTGTTTACCGAGGATCATAGGAAACAACATAGGAATAAAAAACAACACATCTATCTATGCAAACGGTTACAATAGAATCAGAAAATGTTTTACCAAGATTGAGGATAATTTATTGTTGAGATATTCATTAAATGCGATGAATATCTTATGTAATAGTTTGATCTAGGCTATTTTTGTACACCGTAGATCTTAGGGTTTTGTCTAAGATATTGTAAACCTATTTGTTCAAGCGCCATAAAGCAGTATGCTATATAATTGTATGTTTTCATATTTTTGATATAATTGATGTATGAATGAACAAACACTTGAAGCTTTAGCCAACCTTCAAGATTATCAGTTCTCATATAGAGAAAAATAGTAATAAGAGGAAATCAGATTGAGCAGAATCAAAGTAGGCTAACCATGCAATTCAGAGCAGAGATTTTCACACTACAAGGTGATATCTAGTTAGAAATTTATTGATCTATATCAAACAAGCTGAGTTGTGATTAGAAGATAGTTACCTATTGCTTTCTAATATTTGTAATTGAGTTTTGGTAAAATCTCTTAACAGAGTAGACTTGACAGTCTTTTTTAAATCTCTTAACCGAGTGCACACTCAAGTAGTGTTGCTAAAATCCTATCACTAAGTAGATCTAGCTGATCCAATATGTTACTCCTAATAGGGTAAGATCACCATAAGTGATCAATAGTTGTAGCCCTAATAGGAAAACCTTTTCTATCTGCAGTAGTGAACAATTTGTGGGTGTCATCCCCACCACAGTTTTTACCTTCTAACAATGGTTTTTGCATTACCAAAATACTTGTGTTATGGGACTATTATATTGTTGATTTCATGTTATTTAATTTTACAAGTTGAATGGATGAATGATAGATGCATTAGATACAAGTTATTTTTCAAGGTTACTACTATTTGTTGTTATAGATCTGAAAGGTTTATGTGTTAAAGTTTTTGTGGGAACTGATTCACCCCTCCCCTCTCAGTACCCTATCTCTACTAATCCAACATCTTAGTTTGAAAATTTATAAACTAATCATTCATCACCATGTCAAAATTGTCTCATATACTTTGAATAAACTCAATAATTTCATAGATTTCCAGTTTGTCTTCTTTCCACACTACTTCACCGATTGTTGGAAAGAAGTTCTGAAAATAGAAAAATATGCATACGAGGAGTGATCCAAACTTAAGTTTGTTGCTATTCACTTTCCTAATTGTATTCATGTTTTCATCAAGTTGTTTCAACAAGATCTCACATAGATATTTCTTCATGTCCTTTTTCACAATCTTGTAAGCCTTGTCAGCAGCACCACAAGGCACACTCTCTACCTAAGATGACTAGAAGATTCTATAAGATATTATGTTTTATAGAATCTAATCTTGGGGTCATCAACAATATAAAATTTTAGACCTCTACCATCCTATTTAGCTTGATTTATCTCACAAAGTTTGTTCTTATATGTTTTCTTATAGGCTTTCAATTTATCACTGACCAGATATCCTATGACAATGTGTAATATATCCTTTGTGCTCTTCACGGGTGCATCAAACAAAATGAACTAATCATGTACTCAACTTAGAAGATTATCATTCATTTCTTCTTGAAATTTGTCTCTATATGCATAGCATGGACCAAAACCTTGGTCTATGTAAGAATTTTCCTAAGGCAATGAATGTAATGCCAAGATCTAGAAGCTCAAGATATAGAACAAATAAGAGAGACAAGATAATATGATCAAATGAATAAATCAATAGTGATCAAATGATAATAGATAATAGATATATACATTGTAGATGTGCCTGAATATATAGGAAATGCATGACAACTAGAAGATATGCAAGTGATAATCTATCAACTAGACAAGGTCACTACAATATTCAGGGTCAAATTCTGATGCCAATATGTGATGAAACTACCATTTGTCTATTTTTTGTATTTTTTTTCTAATGCCCCTGATGCCATTGTAGTAATGATGGCACCATCGTTATTTTGACACCCTCGTGATTAAAAACAAAGAAAAGATAGATCAAATTTATTTTGAGTTTATCGCATGAAAGAAGCCACTTCTCTATGGAATCCCACCCCATTCTTGGGAAGCCATCGAGGCATCAAATGTAGTATTCCATGGAGACTCTATGAAAATCACATGTATGTTCTCATTTTTTTCTACTCTAGCCTAAATTTTGTTTCGATTCTGCACCAGGTATTTATTTTAGAGTTATAAATTCCTTGCTTGAGCTCTATCTATGTGTCAATTTTTGTATTCTCTTGAATGTATTAGAAATCTATTGGAAAAATGTGATACTGAGAGTGGGGGTGAATTAGATATCACTAATTTATCCATTTTATCAACAATGAAAGATTCCATAGCATTAACATAAACTTCAACAAAGTAATGGATCTAATAAGTTAAACATCACTCAAGAAAATACACATAACACCCTTATTTTGGCTACCCAGAAACCCTTGAGAGGTAAAAATAGGGTGGGAATGACACCCATAAATCTTCACTATTGCAGTATAATTTTTTCCTATTAGGGATACAAATTTTATCACAAAATATGATCTACCTTGTGAGGGGTCTACCCTGTTAAGAGCTTTAAGACTTATAAAATCTACCTTGCAAAAGGATTTAAAACTTACAACTAAGTAAGCACTCGGTTAAGAGATTTACTAAGGTCTCTTAAAACCACTATGTTGAAAGACTTAACCTGCTACACCTGTTAAAATGTCTTAATACCTGATCCTTCAGTTTGTGTTTTGGTGATGATTATAGATCTTCTCGTTTGAATATATTTGATCTCAAGTATCAAGTATATCTTTGTTATGCTCTTCATAGCTTAGGTCTGTTCAAATTGGTAATTGCACTCTATCAGAATACTTTACTGATCTCAAGATATTCTCTATGTTCTTCTTCCTTCCTCTCATACTACATTTTAGGGCTCTAGATCACATCTTATATAGATAGTTAACTTCCTCCAAGATTTAAGATCTACGATCTAGATTATATCTTTTTTCTAGTTAACCTTTCACTAATTTTGATTGGTTCAGTGTAATATAGAGGGGTCAATGATTATAAAATAGGAGTGTAATCACCTACGTGATTTCCTCAACAAATAGTAAAAAATATATATATGTTGGCCAAAATAGTTTACCTAAGTATTTGTGCCATAACAAACACATATGTCAATTTTGGCTTTCTCAACACTAGATGTCTCTATTATCTCTATTGAGCCTTCTAAGGTTCTCATTAGTACCAAAGATGTGTAAATATATTGGTCAATTACTTACATTGAGCTAATCAGTAACATAAAGCAGAAGAAACTAGTCAGTAAAGCCTATATACCGAGCAACAGACAGTTTATCGAGCACCAGCAGACACCGACACCGATAGATAGTAAACACCAAACATCGCCATATACACGAATCAGTTTACACAGTATTTACCGAGGATCACAAGAAATAGCATAGTAATCAGGAATGGCACATTCTTCTATGCAAATGGTTACAACAGTTTGTAAAATGTTTTACCAAGATCTAGGAACATTTAATGTAATGATATTCATTAAATACAATGTATATCTTTTTTAATAGATGTTCTAGGTTATTATTGTACATCATAGATCTTAGGGTTATGACTATATTGGTAACCTAATTTTGTTATAGTGGAAAAAATAGAACACTATATATTTGTGTATTCGCATCATTTTTTATAAGAGCTAATATATGAATCAAGGAGCACTTGAAACATTTTGCCTATCTTCAAGTCTACCAATTAACAGAGCATAATCGAGTATAGAAGAATTCAGATTCAGTAGAATCAGTAGAGGCTACCGAGAAGTTCAGAGTAGATATTCATCACAAGTAAGGTGATATTTTATCAGAGCTTATAGATATGTATCAAACAATTGAGTGTCAAATAGCAGATAAATAGCTATTGCTTTCTGACAATTGTAATAGAGTTTTTGGATAAAATCTCTTAGCAGAGTAGACTTAACAATCTTATGTAAATCTCTTAACTGAGTGTACACATCATTTGTGTTGTTGAAATCCTATAACTAGGTAGATCTAGCCGATCTAACATGTCACTCCTAACAAGGTGAGATCACCAAAAGTGATCAAAACTTGTAGCCCTAACAGGCAAACCTTTTCTATCTGCAGTAGTGAAGAATTTGTGGGTGTCATCCCCACCGCACTTTTTACCTTCTAACAAGGGTTTCTGCATTACCAAACTCCTTGTGTCATGTGATTTTGTTATTGATTTCATGTTGTTTACTTACTTATGTTAAGTGGATAAATGATTTATGCAATTAGATTCAAGTTATCTTGGTCGGTTATCACTGTTTATAGTTATAGACCTAAAAGGTTTACAAGTTGAGTTTTTGAAGGCACTAATTCACCCCTCCCCTCTGGGTACCTATCTCTCCTAATTCCAACAATTGGTATAAGAGAAAAACTCTCTTATTGAATAGTTTAACCACTGAAGGGTAAAGATCTAAGTCATGGAGAGATACAAGCTTGACAAGACTATTGAGAATCAGAAGATACAACTGCAAATGTTTGTGGAACAGTATAAGCAAGCCAAGGAAGGAATGAAGAAATTATTGGATGAAAGGAAGAACCTAGCTATACTACAGAATGAGATCGGTTACCATGAAGAATCTATTGATGACATATTTGAGCATATTGGATCTAGTTCTAGAAGCATCTCCGATGGATCTGAAAGCATAATCATTGATCTATCTGAAAAGAATCAATATTTAACTGATCAAGTGAAAGCACTACAAATTGGTCAAGAATCTTAAATGGTGAGAATGGTAGAAACAATGAACAAAGAAAAATAAGCCAAGAAAGAAAGAAATCTAGCAATTGGTGACTGAAGATAGATGAGTGAACAACTTCAAACTAAAGAAAGTGAGATATAAAGACTCACTAACCGACATTTCCAAGTGACTAATCAAGTGATGACTTTGAATCAAGAGGTAAACCGAGTGAATACAAAATTGTCAAGAAAACTAGAAGATGTTGCAAGAATCAAAGAAGAAAATGAGAAGTTGAGAAATGAACTGAAAAATCAACAATGATAAAATGAAATGAAGAAAATTGCTAAGGACAGCTCCAAGAAGATTGATGACTTCTTAAATAATCAGAGAAGAATTGGAAATAAAGCTAGTAAAGGCTACGCTGGTGAAGGAGAATCATCACAAAAAGATGAACAAATCAACATTAGTCAAAATAATAAACCTAAAGTGTTGGCATGTTATCATTGTGGAAAACTGGGACATACATCTAATGTGTATAGAAGCAAAGCATAAGGTAAACCTCCTGTCACTCCTAAGTTTAATGGATATTGTTATTATTGTGGTAAGTTTGGACATCCTTCTTTTGAGTGTAGAGCTAAGAAAAATGATCTTGATAATAATACTACTATGGAGAAAATATGATATACTTGTAACAAGCATGGACACACTGCACGAGACTGTAAGGCAAAAATGAAGCAAGTCTTGAAACCTAAGGAAAAACCACAACACAGGCCATATCAATCAAAGAGACAAGGTAACTCTTATGTTTGGGATTATAATACATGGACTAGTTGTGTTGTATGTGGTAGATATGGACACATTGTAGCAAACTATTATAGAAAGAGTCAGACTGGACAATCAAGAAACTGGAAAAACTCTGGGATGGCTTGTATGCACTACCATAAGGTCAGTCATTTAAGCAAGAACTATAGAGACCAAGCACCAGATGAAAACCATATATTTGAAAGTGGATATACTATTGCTGATATCACGAAGTTAAGGAACACTATGTGGAAGAAGGCATCTAATGAGAATTTTGAGTCAAGTAATGTTGTTAGTGAAACCTCATCCACTAGATTGGGTGACATCAGTACCTCCACTTAAAGTGAAATAGGTATGTATGGGACTAATATTTCAAAAGATCACATTTTACATACAGTTCCTTATTCATAATGTTCTTACACCAAATCATCATGAATAAAGATGCACTATGGTTTAGTTGTCATGAGCTAACAATGTTATACAGTCAAAAAAAGAGAGACTGAGAGTTGGTTACCTGTCAGTAATCACTATCTAAGGTTAACCGAGCATATGTATCAACTGATGAAGAAATTCTATGTTAACCGAGTGGATAAAAGTTTTAGTTGTCACCGAGCTGATAGTTGTTTCATACTGAAAGTTAGATGGAGCATTTATTGCATAAAAGTTTGAGTAGGAACATCGAAAGTCTATAAATACATGGGAACAAAGTTCATTTTTACAATATGTTTTTGAAGAGCGGAGAATTCAAAGAGCAAAGTTTGAGCTAAAATATTTTTAGAATGATTCAAGGCTATGCTAGATTGAACTGACATCACTCTTCATGATACTGAGTAAGTTAATTTGTGATCAAACACTTCCTATCCCGCTACTTGCCAAAACCCTAGAATTAATTTATGGCATCTACATCGTCTGCAAGAAAAACTCAAAGTGTTGAAGAGGAAGTTAACCTAATCATTAGGGAAAATTTCAACGAACCAAATTTTAAGCCACATCCTAAGGTCACAACACAAATAGACACAATGGGAGCATTTTCGAGCATACCAGAAAGGGTTTTATTGACATAAGACGTAAGGTCTTATATTCACTACAAAATTAGAGAAGTTGGAGACTTTGAAACTATTGCAGCATATCAACTACTCTATGGCCCTGATGGAAAAATGAAATCAAACTACAAAAAGATTTAGGAATTAGGGTTATCATTTTTTATACACTTTTCACAATCATTCAAATCAGATTGGATTAGAATCATTTTTTAGCAGATATCATGATGACAAATTTTGGTTCGATAAATTGATTGAGGTCAACAAGAAAATAATCAGTAGGGTTATTGGTCTCCCTATAACCGAAAAAGCTAAGGCTTTCCAAAGTTCTTCATGACCGGATGTTGAGAAATACATTGGAGCACAATGGGATGGCCAGGCATTGAATATTTTTACAATCAAGGACCCAACAGTAAAATTTGTAGCACACATGATCGGGTACAAGGTATTTCAATTGAGCAGACTCAATAGCGTACCATGTAGCGTAGTAGACATGGCACAAAAAATTGTAGTGAAAGTTCACCAAGTTGATCTTGCCGAGGTATTATTTCATTAACTTTAGGAGAATATGAAGACCATAAGGAAAAAGAAGTCTAGCACATGTAAGTTCAGATCTCTACTTGCATGCATATTCCTCTATTTACAAAAGTATGTGCCTGGCACCGGTAAAGTAAATTGGATACCAGGTGTACTGATAATAAAATAGATTGGTGAAATGATGAACAAGTTAGGAGATAAGTTGAATGTAGAGTTTAATACATCCTTCATTGAATTTCAATCTAAAATGCATAAGAGAAGCAAAATTCTGAGGGAATTAGTTCAAAAATTTGAGAATGACATATGCTTTGTGGTCAACACTGATTATACTTTGATAAAAATAGTTGAGCCTAGGATAAAATGGTTGGCACCGATGGGATATGAAATAAACCATGATTTCACACTAAAATCTATTAATGCACTACTTGCATTACTGAAGGATCCCATTGCCACTAGGTTCAGAGTATATGAAGAAGCCAAATCTAGAATATCAACAAATATTGAGATTGGTAAAATAACTAGGAAGGTAAAGAAGATGAAGAAAAATCTCACTGCTAAATATGGAGATGGGTCTGATACATTTGAAGGGACACTGGTTGAACAGGAAATCCAAGGTTAGTTATAGTTAGCTGACAAACCATATGATAGTGAGGAGACTAAGTTTGACAAAGAAGTAGATCCTCCACCTGAAATTCCTACAAAGATGTAGTGACCTATACATGAAGGTATGAAGACACAATCGTCAACTAAAACACCACTTACCAAGAAGCCAAGAAGGAAGAAGAAGTGAAAGTAACTAAAAGAAGAGCAGCTACACCGACAAAGAAATACATTAAGAGAAAGAACAAGGTTGTAGCTGAGGCACCAAAGAAAAGGAGGAAATTCATTAGAAATAAGGAAGATCTAGAGGATACAGAGACAAAAGATGATGTAAATCAATTCAAAGTGGTTAGTAACAAGGCCAAAACAATAGATGAAGTCATTGAGGACATAATTGAACATGGAGACCTCACTGATCCCTTGCTAGATAGATTTGACAAAATATCAAAAGAATATCAAACCAAGATTGAAGAGGTTGCCATCCAAATGATGATAAAATTCAAGAAAGTTCCAATGGAGTTTTCCTATGCATTACCAAAGAAATTGGATGACACAATTACTAAAAAATGGGTTGTTGCACTAGACATCGAGAAGAGAAAGAGAGAACACTCTCTAGTTCGGGCAGCTGCACACTTAAGCTTTGGAGAAGTTAGTGAATACTTGACCAAATACCAAGAAAACTTTATGATCAAGAATAGAGCCTTAATGATCATGGATGACAATGTAGAAAATATGGATGTCACAACTGATTCTATATGGACATCAATTTTGAAGGCTGAAGAAAAAGCTGAGCAACAAGCATTTGTGAACCTGTCTAAGAAGAGACAAAATTCTTAAGGTAAAGATATTTGTATTGATGAAGGAACAACAGAGAAATCAAAGAATACTGGTATGTCAGTTACCGAGGCAATTGATATAACTGAGGACAAGGAAGAAATAAAAGTTTCACAAGATGCACCGAATAAAGTTGAAATCTGACTAGAGAAGAAAACTGATGACAATGTACTCATTGTAGACATCACACATGGTGATCCTGATGACCAAGATGATGAAGATGTAAATGTTGCACCAAATAAATATGAAGCACTAGACACTGAAAGTCTATTTACATCACTACCGGGTGAACTTCCCGTACTTGCTGAGGGAGCTAAAATTATTTCCCAAGTACAACCCTATGGCTGAGATCCCGAGCAAAACAAAGACACCACAGGGGATCAAAACATAGAGAAACCTATAGAAATAGATGAGCCTACACATACAAAGGCACCTTCCACAGAAGCAAAGGAAACACAAGAACCAAAGGAAATAGAGGTGATCCCACTGAACACCACAACCAAGACTCCTACTATATCAACCGAGACCACCACGATCAAGGAGAAGAAGAAGGAAGAATAAGTGTTAACAGGGAAGGATACTCTGAAGACTAGAGATAGATCTATTTCAATCATTGAGAAGAAATCACCTCTATCACAGAAGAAGAAGAAAAAAGGAAAAGGGTCGGTCACCCTAGATGACGTGATTATTAACCCTGAGTGTGACCCAAGGACCCTAAGCCCAGAAGACTTGAGTAAATATGGGGAGTTATGTTCAAGGAAGGCAGTGTAACAGAAGTTGAAGCAAGAGCACAAATGAAAAGAAGTATTAACAGATGTGCAAGATATCCTTCAATAGGTAGTACCTGAGATAAAAATTGATGAGGATACACCTATCATAGATCAACTTGCTACACTTGTCGAGAAGATCAACTCCCTAGACGCTGATGCTAACAAACGAATTGAAGAGAGGGAAGAATCCAGAATACAACACAAATTAGCAAAGAAAATCAGCCTAGAAGTGGCATTAAAGAAGGTCAAATTATTTGAGGTAATTACTACAACAAAATCCATCACCCAGACAATTTGTCAATATTTATTGAAGCTTGGTACTACAGACACCTTTACTATTGAAGTCAGTGAAAAGATCAATGAATTGGAAGCAGAAATACAGTTGAGTACAAATGTAGCTATCACTGAGCCACATGCTTTCTTAAAGCACATTCACCAAGTTTAGGAACTCCAGCGGTTGATAGCAGATTTGAAGAAACAAGAAGCGCACCTAACAGATTAGGTTAATGAGTTGCAAACCAAACTCATTCCGTACCTAAATTTTTTTGAAGAACATATTTTCAAAGCCGAACTATTAGTTGCAACACTAGAAATTTTAGTATTAGAAAACATCTTTGACACGCATGCACAAGTCGGTCTTGAGCACATTGCTCTCACCAACTTGAAAGAGGAATGGGAAAACCTCTTGGAGTCAGTGAAGAAAACCCATTAGTCAATTTTTGACAAGCTGTGAATATACTACCTCAATTTTGTATTTGGTGTTACTATCAAAAAGGGGGAAAACAATGTATCAGATGCTATTATGCCAAATATTATGTACATGGATGCTATGTATACCATATATTACCGGGAGCATGCACCAAGGGGGAGTACTTAGTACTTAGAAAATTTTGATGTATATATGTATATGGCAGAGATATAAGGAGATATAAGTTACATAGAAAATTTTGTCTATATACATTCAAAGTTTTGATACTAATTCCAAAGAGGGAGATTGTTATCTCTATTGAGCCTTCTAAGGTTGTCATTAGTACCAAAGGTGTGTAAAGATATTGGTTGGTTACTTACATTGAGCTAATCGGTAACATAAAGAAGAACAGACTAGTCAGTAAAGCCTATATACCAAGCAGTAGATAGTTTACCGAACACTAGCAGACACCAACACTGATAGATAGTAAACACCAAGCATCATAGTATACATCGATCAGTTTACACAGTATTTACCGAGGATCATAGGAAATGGCATAGTAACCAGAAATGGCACATTCTTCTATGCAAATGGTTACAACAGTTTGTAAAATGTTTTACCAAGATCGAGGAACATTTAATGTAATGATATTCATTAAATACAATGTATATCTTTTGTAATAGATGATCTAGGTTATTATTGTACACCATAGATCTTAAGGTTATGACTATATTGGGTAACCTAATTTTGTTATAGTGGCAAAAATCAAACACTATATATTTGTTTGTTCACATCATTTTTTATAAGAGCTAATATATGAATCACAAAGCACTTGAAGCATTTTGCCTATCTTCAAGTCTATTAGTTAACAAATCAAAACCAAGTACAGAAGAATTCAAATTGAGCAGATTTAGCAGAGGCTATCAAGCAGTTTAGAGTAGATATAAATCACAAGTAAGGTGATATTTTATCAGAGCCTATAGATCTGTATTAGACAATTGAGTGTCAAATAGCAAATAAATACCTATTGCTTTCTGACAATTGTAATAGAGTTTTTGGATAAAATCTCTTAGCAGAGTAGACTTAACAGTCTTATGTAAATCTCTTAACCGAGTGCACACTTCATTAGTGTTGTTGAAATCCTATAACTAGGTAGATCTTGTTAAAACGTAAAGTCCAGCAAGATAACTGAGAGGGGGGGTGAATCAGTTATCAGATAATTATAAATTTTATCATCTTCAATAGCATTAAACCATATAAGCAAAATAATTACCAACCATAGAAAGATATTCATACATAATAACATAATGACACAAGATATGTTGACTAGGGAACCTCTTGATCAAAGAGTAAACCCCGGTGGGAATGATGCCCAAAAAAGATGCACTAATATGAATATTCCTTGTGAGATGATGGACTTTGTTAGGAGTCTTATGAAATACATTTAGTACATATGAATCCATGTTAAAACATTCTAACCCTGTTAAGAGTTATGGAAGATAGAAGGACCCACTGCCCAAATAGCTTCAGGGTAAGATCACTAAACACACTGTCCAAATAATCTTTGCATTACTCAATAGAATAATATGTTACCTCTTCTCTGACTATGCCAAACCACACTCACTGTTACATCAGATCTTAATTTCAGATCTTTGTACTTCGCATGTCTTCCTTCACAAATTTGCTTTCATACTTAGCTCTTTTCTTCACTTCATGCATATAGCATCACAACCGCTGCTACCATATCATAATTACACACTTTCACATTACAACCTTCCTTTATACCACACTCAAATAATTACAAATGAGTCGACATACAATTACAAAATAAAAGTTTCCACATGCTACACCAAAATTACACAAAATTGTCGACTTCCAAATACAATAAATATTCACTTGTCCAACCTCAAAGTCTGCACTATCATCCATGTCACTATCAATGTGTCTTCAAATTCCCTTTAACTATGCAAAACCAGATTCCATCCCGATTAGGAGATATCATCTGATTTCCACAAACCACTACTCAGGAACATTGCTCGAGCACTGCTTCCACCAAAATGATCATAACTTCCATGAATCAAAGAATTACTATCTATGCTCTTAACCATAGACATATGAAATATCAAAGAGTATAACCTCAACATCACATAGCTCCAACTGCAACAACCCATGTGTACTAATCCAAACTCTATCTACTTCTTTGCAAGTCTTCGGTAAATCACTGTGTTGACATCAATGACAATCATAGTCATGAATGCAACAAGAAATGCTACAGAATGGCTGCCAAACACTTTAGCATTAATTCCTAACAATCTCCCCCATTGGAATTGATGGAAACATAGATGAAAAACATTCAATGTTCCAAAAATCCAATACTGCAACATTGCTTCTTCAAATCCTCTTCATCAATCAAATCTTGCTTCGTTATCCTGTTTGATGTAGGAGCATCTTGGGTTCTTGGTAATCCTGTGTCACCAAAAAGATGTTTGTTGTTTTCTATGTTGTTTAGTTTCCTTTGATTACTGAGTTTGGTTGGTAGTCTCTACATTGGTCAGTTTCCTTTGATTACCAAGTTCAGTCGGTAGTCTCTATGTTGGTCAGTTTGCTCTTACCCTGAGTTGGTTGGTTGCTTCGGTTGCTGAGTTCAGTTGGTAATTTCTTGGTGCTTAGTTTTGCTTTGCTACTGGTCATTTATCTCTACTTATCGATGGGTTTTATTTTGTTCCCTGTTGGGCCAATGCGTGCATTTATCAAGGGTCGTAGAATTAATGCTGGTATCCATTATTGGGAAGCAGGTGGTCCTTTATCTAACCGTTACTTCCATTGTTTGCGGATCTGAAGGCTAACTCAGTTCGATAGACTCTTATATAAATTTAGTATCTATGTTTAGAGTTAGGAAGGATTCAAAGATCAAGAAGTTAGAAGTTATAATTTGATGGATCCTCACATGTTTGGGTACTTCTAAATTTATTGTAATATCTGGCCTAAACCGGGAAAGCCTTACAGCCCAGCATGTATACTATTTGTTGATGAAATTTAATGAAGATCTCACTTTATCCCTCTCACTTTCTAGTGTTTTGCTTCCACATTGTGTGTTGAAGGCTTGGAAAATTAGGGTGAGCCATAGCTTTGGCCCCTCATGATCCTTGCCCTTTGTCAGGTGGTATCAGAGTGAGGTTAGTTTCTTGATCTAGGTCTGTGGATCTAGGTTTGTAGGAACTTCTTGAAACCTTAGTTGATTTGTTGTGGGGTAGAAAATTATGATCTACCCTGCAATTGCAGAAGGTTGTCAAGATGGTTTTTGGGAGGCGAGATGCAAATCCAGGCTTGGCAGAGATGCTAAGGAAGATTGTTGTTAGATTAGATGCAGTAGAGACAGCCCAAAGAAGAGGCAAACATCTTGAAGATGTTAGTGATGATGAGGTCGAAGAAGAATAGGATAATGTAGAACCTACACCTATTATTGATCATGGTGATGAGAGATTCCTAAAAGCTTTGACAAGTTTGAAATCGACACCACACTTTAATCCTCCTGATTATAGTGGTAAATTAGACTTTGATGAATTGATGGACTAGATCACTAAGATGGAAAAATATTTTGAATATGAAAGTATCCCTAAAGACAAAATGGTGAAGATTGCAAGCACTAAGTTGAAAGGACATGCATCCCTATGGTGGGAACATCTACAATTATATAGGAAAAGGAAAGGCAAAGATAAGATCACAGTATGGAGTAAGATGGTCAATAAGTTGAAAAGAAAATTCTTACCCTGTGACTATCAAATTAACCTAATTCGGCGAATGAAAAGTCTGAGATAGAAGGATAGCTCGGTAAAGGATTATACTGAGGAATTTTACAAATTGGATATCAGATCTAGTCATGATGAAGATGATATTGAAAGGATTGGCAGATACCTGAATGGTTTGAGAAACTCTATCCAAGAAGAAATCAGCATGGTTAAGTTGGAAAGTATTGAAGAGGCTTATCAATTTTCTTTGAAAGCCAAGGAGAAACTTAAAAAAAGACATGAACAAAGGCAAAGAGGTCAAGGTGGTAGATTCCATAGAGAAGGAGGTAGATCCAATGGTGAAAATAGTAGTTCTGAACCTGATAAAACAAACTTGGACAAAGGTAAGACCGAGTGGAAAGGTGAAAGTTCATCTAGAGGTAGAGGTAGTAGCTACCAAGGTGGTTATAGTAGAGGAAATTTCTGAGGAACATGTTACAATTGTGGAGAAGAAGGGCATAGATCCTTTGAATCTACACATGCAAGCAAGAAAGATAGTAGTAGTAGAAATGTTGTAGTGCAAGAAGAATCATCGAATGAACCTGAAAAGGAAAGTAACCTAATGGCAAGGAGAGCACTATGGAATGAAAGAAAGAAGGAAGATCTGGTAAGGAAAAGTTTGTTCAAGACAAGATGTAGAGTTGTTGACAAAGTGTGGAAAGTAATCATTGACAGTGGTAGCTCAGAGAATCTAGCATCTGAAGAGATGGTCGGTAAATTGCAGTTGGAAAGACTGAAGCATCTGAAACCCTATCAGATTTCATGGATCAAAGATGAGCATACTCTCCTGGTAAGTGAACATTGTTATGTGAATTTGAAAATAGGGGAATACTATGATAAGGTGTTGTGTGATGTAATGCCGATGGATTGTTGTAATATTTTGTTGGGTAGACCTTGGCAATATGATAGACATGCTATATATGATGGAAGATTGCATAAGTATTCTATTGTGGCTAATGGAAAGAAACAAGTCTTGTTGCCATTGATGGAAGAATCTATTAGTAATATCTATACATCTGTGAAAGTTTGTTTGATGGAAGGAAGAAAGTTTGTCAGTTCTTTGAAGAAGGATGATGTATGTTTGTTGTAATCCCTAACAAACCGAGTAAGAAAATGGAAGATGATATTCCTAAGGAGATTGATAAGTTACTCACCGTGTATGGAGAAATCATTTATGATAATGTACCTGATGGTTTTCCACCAAAGAGAAGTATAGATCATTGTATGAATTTAATCCTTGGAGCTAGTTTACTGAATAAGGCACCTCATTGGTTAACACCTATCGAGAATCAGGAATTGAATCGAAAGATTCAAGAATTGTTGGATAAAGGTTTAATCAGAGAAAGTTTAAGTCCTTGTGTGGTACCTACTATATTGGCACCTAAGAATAATGGAGAATGGAGAATGTGCACTAATTCCAAAGCAATCAATAAGATAACGGTGAAGTATAGGTTTTCGATACTGAGGATGGATGACATAATGGATAGTTTGACTGGAGAAAAGTATTTCACAAAGATTGATTTGAAAAGTGGATATCATCAGATCAGAATCAGAGAAGGTGATGAGTGGAAGACTGCTTTCAAGATGAAAGAAGGTTTGTATGAGTGGTTGGTTATGCCTTTTGGTTTAACTAATGCACCGAGTACTTTTATGAGGTTGATGAATGAAGTTTTGAAGAAATTCTTGGGTAAGTTTGTGATTGTATATCTTGATGATATTCTGATATTTAGTAATACTAGAGAAGAACATTTGTTGCATGTTAGACAAGTTTTGTGGAGGTTGAAAGAGGAAAAGTTGCTGATAAATCTGAAAAAGTGTTCATTCATGAAAGAAGAAATTATTTATTTGGGATTTGTTATTTCAGCTAATGGATTGAAAATGGATCCTGAAAAGGTTGAAGCCATTTTGAATTGGCCTACACCTATGAATGCTAGTGAGGTAAGATCATTTCATGGATTGGAAATTTTTTACCGAAAGTTCATAAGGAATTTTAGTTCAATTTGTAATGCTATGACTGAGACTATGAGAGGAGACAAAAGAGAACTCAAGTGGACACATGGAGCTGATAAGAGTTTCCAAGCATTGAAGCAGAAGGTTTTCGAATTACCTATTTTGGCATTACCTAATTTTAGTAAAGTATTTCAAGTGGAATGTGATACAAGTGGAAGTGCAATTGGAGCTGTGTTAAGTCAAGAAGGTAAACCTATGGCTTTCTTTAGTGAAAAGTTGAATGATGCTAGAAGGAAATATTCTGTGTATGATCAAGAATTCTATGCTATTGTTCAAGCACTGAAGAAATGGAGACATTATTTGATACCGAGTGAATTTGTGTTGTATACTGATCATAAGGCTTTACAGTATTTGGGTAGTCAGAATAAGTTGAATCAGAGACATATGAAATGGGTTGAGTATTTGCAAAGTTACACATTTGTGATAAAACATAAGAGTGGAGTCACTAACCGAGTTGTTGATGCATTGAGTAGGAGAAGATCTTTGATGACCAAGATGAAAATTCAAGTTCTTCGTTTTGATGAGATGAAAGATTTGTATGAAAATGACCTTGATGTTTCTGAGCCATGGAGAAAGTGCAGAGCACCTTTACAAGATCAACATGATACCAAATGGGATGAATATTTTATTTAGGAAGATATGTTGTTTAAAGGTATTCAGTTGTGTATACCAAGAGGAGTAATGAGAACTAATCTGATAAAAGAGAAACATAGTAGTGGTTTGGCTAGACATTTTGGCATTAATAAAACTTGGAATTTGCTGAAGGAAAAGTACTTTTGGCCGCAGTTGTATAAGGATGTTCAAAAATTTGTGAGAAGTTGTGGAATTTGTCAAGTTGCAAAAGGAGTAAGTTAGAATACTGGTTTATATACACCGATTGATGTACTTAAGAAACCTTGGACTGATATCAGTATGGATTTTTTTCTTGGCTTACCAAAGATAGTAAGACGTAATGATTCTATATTTGTGGTTGTGGATAGATTTTCTAAAATGGCACATTTCATACCTTGTAGAAAAACATTAGATGTAGTGGATGTAGCAGACCTTTTCTTTAAGGAAATTGTGAGATTACATGGGTTACTGAGGAGTAATACAGTGCTAATAATATTATTCTCACAAACAAGTGTTGAACAAAAAAAGGGAAAGGAACAAGTAGTTCACGAGGAGCCATAGGATGAGCATAATCTATTCATTGTTAATTTTACATCAGAAACTGATCCTGTGGTTGCACTGCAAAAGGTCCTTCATACACTATCAAGAGAGTTAACTTGATTGGCAGAGATTTGGTCTCAAACTTCTCAAATATAGATGAGAGAGGATGAGTTGATTCACCTGGTTCAGACAAAAGTTCAAAAATGGTTTTTATAGTATATAGTTTTATTTATGTCATTAACTAAAATTTACATATATGTTATTTTTTACAATGGATGCAAAATTAATTTAAGAGCAATGCCCCAGATGTAGATACTTCAGGTGGTTTAGGTACATCACATTGTCTATCCTCCACTAGTGCTTTTATCGAACAATATTTTTTAAATAGCTCTAACAATCGTGTCTATGGTTATCCATATTTTTTTATGTTGTAACAATCTCATTTTTCAACACCTACCATTGATCCCATGACTACACCACCTACTACAAGGAACAAAACCACAGAGGTACTACTACCTGCAATATTAGCAACATGTAGCATGGTCATATATGTGATGGAAACACATATTGGTATGTAGATTCATCTTTTTCTCTCTCTCATTTATCATATGTTTATTTCACTTCAACCATTATTTCTTAGGGGGAATTTTGTAATATTGGATTCATTTTATGTAGGAGGGGATGAGGAAATTCCTAGATGTACTCAAGCTAGATGTACAAAAATAATAGAGAATTATGATCAATTGCTTATAAGCATTGAAGATGGACTTCCCGTGAGAGTAGCCCAATGTTCAGGTACTTTAAAGATTCATACTATCTTTTACTATACAATCTTATACTCATAATGTAATGCACTAACGCCCTGTGGAGTCCCTTGCAATGACTAGTAATCCCATTATTATTTTGTAGGGAATAATCTATTTTATGAAAAACTCAATGATGAATGTTTGTACCTTTTCGGGATGACCATACACACATGGTATCATATTTTGATTTCATTGCTAGATCATATTTCCTGTCATCCCTTTCTTCAAGTATATTAAAAGGTAGCTTCACTTTGTTTATTAATCTAACAGTTTTTTTTCTTAAAAGGTAAAAATTACAAGATAAAGAGTTCAGGGATAAACTCATTGACTCGATGAAAAAACTCTTTGGACCCAACATCTTTCAAAGACTTAGGTTCCTTGAGAAAGTGGGCCAAGCTTTGAATTGTTTTAGGCACAACTATAGCTCCCAAATAGAACACAACCCTTATTATGACTACCCCCTATGTTCCTATCAATGAGTGGGAGAATCTTAAAAGGGATGCACTTGAGAGAAGCACAAGACATGGTGGAAAAATACTACCACCTGATTGAAGAAGGTACGTGATAATATTAATAATGAAATTATGTACTATTTACTCTTTGTAATTATGTGATCTAACATATTTCAAATGTCAGATAGGCTTCCTGACACATCAAAGGAAACAAAAACTAGAAAACAAAAGTACGGGTATCACAAGCTTAGCTCAGGTGGATATTCAAAACTTGCTTCACGTATTGTAAGTATTAGTAATTAAAAAATGTATACAAATATTTATATATTGCAATCAATTTAGTTTTGATGAAATTAACTACGATAAAAATTCATGATACTAAGAAAAAATGTAGGCCTTGGAGTTCAAACAAAAGATTTCAGAAGAGGACAAGAAAATAGGCTACAAACAAGGCTATATAGCAGTGATTGAATGATTTTGAGGAATGAGTGCATAAGGTTCTTCTAGTGGATCTATCAATCAAGTAAATAAGACAATTGATTTTTATTTCAAGTTGAATACTTTACCAATTTATAGTATTTGATCTTAAGTTCCAAAATAAAGTGAATATATTTATATGTATTAAACTGGATGATTAACATTTCTTAGTTTTTGTCTTGTATTTATATGTATATATTGTCGATAAATGCACTAATTATTTACATTGGAATGCAGCTTGCCAATCCTAATACACCATCCAAGCAGGACGGAGGTGTTGATTCAAATGTGCATTGCAGTACTCAAGGTATACATTTTCTATTCAAATTTTGATTATTGAATTATTAATACAAGTAAACATTTTAAATTGAATTTGGCATAGTAATAAAAAATTAATTATAATGTGTTGGGATTAATAAAATATTTTGTATTGTAGTTGCAGGGGATGTAGAGGTTGTTCGTGATGATTGTGTTGAGGTTAAATCCATCGGGCAAGATGATGTGGTTGGACAAGGTAAAGAGCCCCATATTTATGTTTAAAGCATTGAAATGCTTGTAACAATTATGATAATATGGTTTTAAATTAACCACAATTATGATAGTATGT
This sequence comes from Chamaecyparis obtusa, assembly GCA_027943335.1. Classification (NCBI taxonomy): domain Eukaryota; kingdom Viridiplantae; phylum Streptophyta; class Pinopsida; order Cupressales; family Cupressaceae; genus Chamaecyparis; species Chamaecyparis obtusa. Next base: position 5,465 of record BSBK01013594.1, on the reverse strand, counting down.
TTTTAATTTAACCCTTTTATTTTTTATTGCAGAGGACTTGCCTTTGCAAAGGATAGTGAGATCATGTGCATAGGTGAGAAGAAAGGACGATCATGAGATGGATATGCCTCTCCAACAATTTAGGGAAACAAAAAAAAAAAGAAAAAAAAAGAAGAAATGATTCTCAGTAATGCAACTTATTTGATAATGACTGATGTTTATGTATGGATGTTATAATCTTATGTTTTAATGAATGTTATGATGTGTTAGTGAATGTTATGATGTTTTAATGAATGCTAATTAATCTTATGAATTTGAATGAATGTGTGTTAATGAATGCTAATTAATCTGATGTGTTAATGAATGTTGTGATAATTCATGAATGTTACATTTTATTAATAGAAGAATGAATGAATGAATTTTAGATGTTAATGGGTAATTTAGAGTGATGTTGGGGGGGGGGGGGGGGGGATGAGCTTCCAACTT